>WTSP01001972.1:0-56200 GCA_025331215.1 Actenoides lindsayi
GCGGATCTGGCGGGGGGAGTTCATTGACCTCTTTTCCTTGCTCCACACAGAGCTGGCCCCCGAGCACGGCCCGCGCCCGGGGGACACGCTGGACCAGTGGGTCTCGGCCTTCCTGGTGTACGCCAGCGTGGTGTGCGAGAAGCACCCGGCGCGCTGCGGAGCCATGTTCAAGTACCTGGACACCATCCGTAAGCTGCATGCCACCTACGGGGGCACGTCGTGGATGAACTACGACGAAGACTTTAGGCGGCGGGCGGCCAAAGACCCCACCCTGCCCTGGGGTGACGTCGACCTCGACCTCTGGATGAAGTGGATGGCACCCCTCAAGTCGCTCATCAGCAGGCACCCGCGTGCTGAGAGCGAGACGCAGGCCTCACCAGCCCCACCACCTCCACCACCATCCCAGAGCCCCAAGCAGGAGGAAAAAAGCCAGGTGTGATGGGCCCGCGGCCGTGGCTGCACGTTTCCCTGCTCCCTTAGCTGAGCACAGTGTTCCCTCGGAGGGGAAGCGGAAAAGGGGGCAGCTGGGGTACCCACGAGTTGGTCAGCAGCTCCTGCACCGCGGTGCTGACATTTCACTTGTGCTAACATTGCATCAGCTGGCTGTGCACAGGTGCTGCACATGTGTCCAGCTGGCCACCATGGGAGGTGTGGGCATTGCTGGAGAAAAAAAGCACTCTCTTGGCAAATAATTCTTTGAGGCATTTACTGCTCTTGTCATCGGAAATTAGGAACCCCCCTCGTTCCCTTCCCTGGTATAAAGCTGCATTTTCCTTGAGATGTTAGAAGAAAGGTGTTTTGTTTCGTTTTTCCTCTGAGTTGTCTTAAAAAAAATTAACTTTCTCAGCAATACAGTTATTTGTATGTAAGACAAAAGAGGACAGACTCTCCTGTTACTATGGGAGCATGGGTAGTTTCCGGCTGTGTGGGAGGCCAGAAGAATTAATGTGAATAAAGGTAAACTTCAATACTAATGGCCAAGGCTTACAGTTTCACTGTGGTTTTGAGATTAAACCTGGTTTGGGACTCCGCAGATTTAATCCACAAGTTCTGGCCTGTTTTGTGGGAAAAGATGGTGGGTGTAATTATGGGAAGTAGGGAGGATTTTTTGCATGGTAAGGTTTTGCTTTCAGTATAGGCATCGAGTGTCACTGAATTAGTACAGCCCCTGATGTACATGGTATCTGCCCTTTCCATTGCCAGAACTGTGTTGCCAGGCTCCACGGGTACAAAGGGCTCCCTGCCTGTATTAGGAGTCGTTCTGCTTCAATTACACTGGTGGCTGTAGTCTGTCAGATCCTCAGCACAGAAAATGCTGAATGCTGAACGTTTAGTTCCATGCCAGCTGAACAATGGTAGAGAGATTCTGTTGTATTGGCTGCATTTATTTCAAAACTAATTTTTTAGGAGCTTTACATTCCTGAAGGGTGTTTGCTAGCTCATCAGGTGCTGTGCTTCCTGTGGATTGCTGGTGCAGAGGAGTGGCTAAATTGTTCAGCTCTGTTAGCCTGAGGTGGAAAGAGAGGACCCTTTTTCAGGGCATCTGAAAGAGTTTGTTGTGTCACATCAAGTCCTGACTTTGGTACCTATCACAAGTGACTTCTCTGAGCCAGCCTGTGACAGAGAAAGGGAACAAAAACCAAGCAGTAATATAGACAAATATGTGCACCCCTTGTGACCTTGGTGCCTTCTGTGGTTGATACTGTGGATGTATGCAAGTTCTTCTGGTTATCTCTTGTTTAGATTTCTCCTTTCTCAGAACAGCAGCTCAGTTTTTGTTTTGCTGCAGAGCTTATGTGAGCAATGGCTTATAGCAATAGCTTTCCTCTCATCTGATACATCTGGATCTGCAGCTTGTCATGTTAACCAGCCTTGTAACTTCTCCCACAGCAACCAGCCTGTCAGTGCACAGCTTTGCACTATTGTCTGCTGAGGCACCAGAGGGCTCAATACCCTTTGGTTTTGTGGAAATTTTCTAGTTGATTTTTAGCAGTGGCACTGATGTTTGTTTTGGGTTGTTTCTTTTTTTTCCCTAGAAATTGTGCAAAGAAAAATTAAACATGTTTATTTTAACTAAAACTTCTGGTATTTTGTGAGTTATCAATGTTTGTAAAAAACAATACTGCTTTAGCAGTGTAATGAAAAGCAAAAGTGAAACGTGCAATTGTTCAGTGTGGATTCAACAGTGTTTGTTATTATTAGAGCAGTTTTTAATTGTTAGCACTTAGTCTCTTGTAACTGGTTAAAAGAGAAAAATGTCCTTAACTGAAATAATGGTTTCAGCAGCCGTGAAGTGTAGATGAGGCCTAGGGTAAACCACAAGCTTATCATTGGCAAGGTAGCAGCAAGGAAATGCTGCTCTCTTGGGGGCAACCCATGGGTTCTCCCTTCACCTCCCCAGCTCCTTGCAAGACCTAAATATGTTGTGCGAAACTACTTCAGAGGAGTAAGACAGTACTTCACATTTGGGCAAAAGAATCAGAGAATTGAAATGGGAGAGAATAGCCTTTTATGGGCTTAAGGCTTTGGCCAGAACTTAAGCTTTTCCACGCTTATACTGTCAAGAGGAAGAAGAGGTGTTTTACAAAGACCTTTTCTTCCTGATTGTTTGGGGTTTTTTTTACTGATTCTGTTTTCATAATTTCAAGGGATAGCATTAGACAGCCTGACTAGATTTCATTTCCCCTTTCAGTTGAAGGCTCCTTAATTTTCAGCTTGATGTAGTGCCTATATTTCTGGTTCTGCAGTTCCACAGAAGGTTAACCAGTAATAACAGAGTCAAGGATAACAGGGTGGTGTTTGAAGCTGGGTATCCTTTCTAAGGCACTGATGAACAGCTGTAACTTTGTGTTACACAGAAAGAATAAAGTGAGAAACCCTAGTTTTAGTTTGTGTGTGATAACTGGTGCATATCTAGGGTAACAAATTCATTCCTGCAAATTGATGTCTGTATGTGTAACTTCAGACAATTCTCTGTTGTTTTTTTTCCAGACCCCATGAATTCAGGAGGACAGTTGGGATAGCAGTCAGACTAAGAGGGTGAGTTTATTTACAAATCTGACTAACTTTGAATCTTAAATATTTGCAGCTTTGTTAAATACAGAATTTCTTATTGGTGCCAACAGCCTGACTCCGTTGGTGTTTAAGTGGAGCTCTGGTATTCTAGTGCATTCTTTTACCTCTGCTTCTGTTGCGTTGCAAGCTGTGCTAGAGAAGACATAGGAAATTCATTTTACCCAATCAGCAATTGTAACAATGGACTACAAACCTGCAGAGCAAGCCAGTTTGCTGGAAAACAGGAATTCCTGCAGCGCAGCACTTGTCACAGACTATCCAAAGAGGGCAAAGATTCAGGAAGGTGAATAAATTGAACATTGGTTGAATGAGGTCAGGAACAGTCTCCCGGAGGAGAACCCTGTCCCAAAATACTACTTTGAGAGTATAAGCCAATTTAATGCGCAGATTAACCCTTCTCATTTGAGCAGACTTTTGTGCAATCCTGGATCTTTGCAGATCACAACCGGACACTTCAAAAACCTGTGTACTTTATTTGTTTTAAAGAAAATAAATCATAATTTGTCTTGTTACAGCTGTTACTTTTACCATTTCATTGAGAATATCTGCAACATAAATGTATGTTTGACTTGAAACAGTATCATCCACTTGGTATAATAACTCAGGTTGTCAATAGATTTATTCTGTGAGGCTCAGTATTGCCTCCATTCTTTTATGAAAAATTCATTAACCGTTGCTGTCATTGCCAGAAATCAGTCGTAGCCCAATTATGCCTTACAAAATTCTTGATCAAATATAATTGACCTAAATTATTAGTCGGGTTTTATTCTCATGGAATGCATAAGATCCTGAGCATCAGACTAGACCTTTGTAGTCTGGTGTTCATGAAAAACATATTCAGTGGTTCACGGTTTAACCATTCTACATTTAAGTGTTTTGTTTTCTTTTCCTTTTTCCTTGCATACTAGGAAGTATGATCAAGGTAATACTATGATCCAGTAAGGCGCATGATGGTAAGGGTATGTCTTTAGTTGTTTCAGGAAAAAAAACCCCAACAAACTGCCATTATCTGCTCTCCTTTACCTTTCTTGGTAGTTTCAATAATATGCATAACATGAAGTGTTTGTAAATTGATATTAAACTGTTTGTGACTTCACCTAAATAAATTTTTATATATAAATGCTGTTCTTGTTCTTATATTGTCGCTTCCTCTTCTGTAAGCATTTTTTTCATCACCTGACCTCTTGGAAAATTTCTGGTTTCAGTTACTAAAGCACAACCAAATCTTAACTATTGACAGAAAGCAAACCAGTCTTGAAAATTTGCTTTCAATATTTGGCATAAAGACTTGATAATGTTTCAACTGTAGTTGTAGCTTATTCATCTTTGCCAGTTGTTGAGGCAACAATAGGTATCTGGCCTCCATAGAATCACAGAATGTCTTTGGTTGGAAAAGACCTTCAAGATCATCTAGTCCAACCTTCAACCCAACCCTTCAAGCTCACCGCTAAACCATGTCCCTGAGCACCAGGTCCACACACCATTTAAATGCTACCAGAGATGGCAACTCCACCATTGCCCTGGGCAGACCATTCCAATGTTCGATAAACCTTTCAGTGAAGAAATTTTTCCTGTTATCCAGCCTTGATCTGTCTGACAATTTAATAGTTGCTGTACTGAAGTACCAGTATTTTAATGGCCCACAAACTGGGACTCTGAGCCAGTTTTAGATATTTTTATTCAATACAGTAGAACATAGAGCACTTCTACAGATGGAATTGCAAGTTACAAAAGTACCTGTTATTTTTGAGAAGGTGATCAGATGATCAGAAGGTGATCAGATCACTCATGTCATTGTAGTGTTTACTTAAATCAGAACTCAGTTACTTGCTGGTCCATGCTGCATTTCTTCACCGTTGTTGCTCCACATTAACCACTGCAGGCATCTCCTCCCAGAGAAGTGCTCTAATAGTGGCAGGATTTGGAGGAGGCAGGTGTGGAGTGTGGAGTGAGGAAGGATGAGCAGACATTCATCTCATCAGTCCCACTGATGAATTGCACAAGTGTGAGTCTTAACCTACTGACTCAGAGCAGCAAAGAAGCAACAGTTTTGTTTTCCTTGTCCTGTTTGGGAGCAGCGTACCCAGCTGGAGTCTGAAACACTAATGTTTTTCGCCAAGTCCATCTGCCAAGAATTTGTTGAGTTGCTTTGTTACTCTCTCTGTCTTTCATAGTCTGGTGCCCTTCCTGGCACTCCGTCACCTCTCAGTTTCCTGGCTGCTACTGGTGCTGGGCTGGACCACCCTGTCTTTTGTGTCTGCTGTAGACAATTGCCAGGGCTCTGCCTTGCTCTCCAGTGTCAGTGGCTGCTTTAAAATTGCTGCCCTCTTTCTTAAAGAAACTCGCCTTTGAAATGATTAGCAGTAGTGTTTTCACAACATATGGAACCTCCCCTCTTTTTATTTTCCTTCTTGACGAAATTGTCTTTCATGACTGTCTTTGAGCCACCCAGTAATTTCACTATGGAACTTGTGCATCCTTGCTTTGGGGTTTATCATTGCATGTGTGCTTTCCCCATCATTGCTGTGCTGTAAACTTCTGCATGAAATTTCCTTGTCCATTAATTTCTCATTAAAAGCATTGAATTTCAATGTGTTTCTTCAAATTCCAACAATTAGTTACTTCTTGGATTTGTGTATGTCATGTGTGTGACACCAGGTGAATCTTAACCTTTCAAGCTCTCGATGTCTTGTCCTTGAGTCAGCATACTGGCTGTATTGAAAGGGTGGTGCAGAATTGTGTATCTTCTGTTCATCTCTGATTTATGAGTAGATTTCTTTTGGTAATTATAAGCTAAACTTGCTGTCATTTACATGGTATGGCAGGCAGCATGGAGGTGCGAAGATGCCTTCTGACTGAAAGCAAACATTGAGGATGACCCTTTAACTGGTGTGTGAAGATAGAGCATGTGGTCAGTGAGGTTTGGTTTTGAAATGAAATGTGATTCTGTTACTCTTTTAGTAACTGTGATCTGCAGTGGAAGTTTGTGATACATGGGGAATATTATTATTTTTTATACTATTTTTGTAAGTCCTACTACCTAACATAGGAGGATATCTGTGTTCACTGTTGCTGAAACTTCTTAGGCTTTCCTCAAAAAAAATCTTGACCATTTTTATGAAGTTGTGGCAAAGCTTTTCACCAAGACTGATGGAATTTCCATTTGGGAGGACCAGCATTTTATGGAAAAATAGTTTTCTGTCAGCTGACTAGAATTAAGTAGCACATACTTTTGGAGAATAATTTCAGATAAGTTTATTTTTAGGGATTTCTAGCAAGACAGGATTTATTTTTTTTTTCTTACAGATGTGCTCTTTCATTTGCTGGATCAATATATATTGTTACTACAAAGAACAAATTAAAACCAGCATAATGTGACTCTGACAGCACAGAATGTGTTGCAACTTAAGGATGAGAGTAAAATATGTGTCTTTGAGGAAGCTGACATGGCTGTGGGAGTTCAGACTTGAGCTTCAGCAAAGGTAGAGTCAAATAAATGGGGTTTCTAACTTTTGCCTGTATGCAGCAGTTAGGGTTGAAATATTTGGAGCACTTGAAAAAATGAGATGGTGTTACTACTCTTCTGGCCTTATTTGTATAACGATGTGGCTTCAAAGGTAAGATGACAGCAGAATATTTTGCATGTGGGGCAGCCCATCACATCTACAGCTGAGCTGAGCCCTGATAAGATCCTGTCAGTTATTCAACATGACTTTCAATTTATGCTTAAACTGTTGCTTTCTCATCTTCCACTTTCTCCCATCACCTCACTAACTTGTTTTCTTCTTTATGAAAAATTGATGAACACAGCAAACATGTCCTGAAGGCCAGCTGTGGAATCAGACAGTGTCTGACCAGACTGTCTGCATGTATGGAGCCTTTCACCCCCGTGTAGGTAGTTCTGCCAAGTTGATATGGTCTAGCATGAAGAAATTCAGTATGTGTCTAAGTGTGGCTGGATGGAGTACATGTGGGAGACTCAATGACTGTCTGCAGGGCTCCTCTTGTGTTTGAGAAGCTGGTGGCATTGGTAACAGGTCTTTCTGTCCATTTCTGTGGTAAAATCAAAACTGAAAGCCCGGGGATTGTTGTAACTATTGAGGGGAGGGATGTGAGTCAGTGCTAACAGCCTCAATGTTTGTGGAAACGTTGCCTAGTGAAATTATGAAAATTTTTTTTAGGCCATATTCTTAACAGGGACTGCAACAATAATGTCTATGGGAGTGTTTTTGGCAGTTCTTTCTACAAAGAGAATAGGTCCCTGAAAACTCATCTGGAGAAATTATAAACCTAAATCTTACTTTCCCCTCTGGTTTTGGCACTCAGGTTTGACTTAGCCTATCACCAAGTTTAGTATGCCTTAGTCCAGCCCAATACAGCACATAAATTTTTATCCATATAATCTTTTGGGTCAAATACACTTTTTTTTTTAATTTGCTTTTGTTTGTTTTGAGAATAAAATTCTCATCAAAACTGTTTGGCATCTTTGCAGGTTGGCACTTTACTGGGCAATCAGCTAAACAGCAGCCAAGATTTAAAAAGCAGGAACACGTTCACAGTATCTTACATATTTGTAAACTTGAAATATTGCAAGAAGTACTTTTACCTTATTTGGTGGTTGTTTCTCTTTCTTTACTTTAAAGAACACTTTTTTCTTCTCAATGTTTCAGTGCGGTGTTGCTGTGTTAGTATTTCTAGGGCAGCGGGAGAATGTTTACATCCAAACAAAATCTGGTTTCTTTTAATCTTTTAATTGCAAACATTTGTCCATAAAATCCTTTCCACAAAACTCAGTCACTGTTCATCTTAATTTTTTTTGTTGTTGTTTTGTGCAAAGTCTAAAACTCAGATCACATTCAGGTTTCAGGGTGTTGTTTTACTTTCTGACCCATGTGATATGAGCATTGTATTTGCACCTACATCAGCAGGTGTGTAGGAAACACTCCTTGCTGCTTAAAATGTCCATCCTAACAATCTGAAGTCAGGAACGGCTGTTTAAAAACAGAAACATGGCTTACACTGGCTTGGATATTGTAAGTGCCACCTGCATTGCTGATGTTCAAAGTGTCCACAGATGTCCTATACTATGACAAAATATGAGGTTATGTGAAGTTTTGCGGCTATATGAAGTCTCAGACCATAATTGTGGGTGGCTTGTTCTGCAGAGGCAGTCACAGGCAGGTAAAGGGCTGGGTGTGCTGGTGTTAGTTGGTGGGGCTGCTGAGTTGACAAGCTGCCAGACAACATGGCAGCAGAGGACCTGGACTGTGTGTTCCCCTATAGATGTCCCTGGCATAAACAGAGACAAGACAGCTCCATGAGATGTGTAACATGGGCCAAGAATTTGTATCTCCTCTGCCTAAACTTTCCACCCTCCGCTTGGATGTTCTGGCATTTATACCTGGCACTGTAACTCCTTCATCTCCTGTTTTTTTTGACTCCACAGCAGTCAAATGTCATTCCTGTCAGTGTTTGGAAGGAAGGAATACCACCAGTGCATGCAGGTGGTTTCCTATTGTATACACATCTTCCATGGATGATCCATGCAGTGCTCAGCAAAAAGGTCATTTTCCCATTAGGGCTGGAGAATGAAGTTTATACAAGTACTTAACAGAGGCACTTTGGATTGCAAATGTTTGCAGCTCCAGATTGTCGAGAATAAAATAAAGATCATTTCAAAGTGGGGAAATCTCTGAGGTTGCCGTTGCTCAGGACACACAGGTGTGTATCTTGCTGTACTTGGTGTTACTGTAGCTAATGGGGGACTTGAAGCAACAGGCTTTTCCAAGTGCTGTGGGTTGGGAGGAGAATCATTTTCCTTCTTTCCGTGTCGTTTTCCTTGTCCTTTCTTCCTTACCAGCAGCCTCCCAAGCCAGATATGTGACTTTGTTATCAAGTACTGGCAGATAACAAGGGAAATCTCACTGTCTTTACATTGTTGGAAGAAATGAGTGAGTTTACATGTGAGATCATGGTGGGGTTTCCAGAAGCAGGACAATAAATTTGGTGGTTTGAAGGGTAAAAAAGTGACTTCAGGGGACCCAATCTGTCCTTTTCTTTCCCGTTCAGAAAAAGAAGATTCAACTGCCCAGCTTACTGTGGTATAGGCCAGTGGAAAAGCCACAAGCAGAGTATCTCAATCAGATTTGTCACCAAAAAATAAATGTTTGCATCGTTCCTGCTGTAGATGCTTTTTAGGGCAATGTATGAACAGAAAAAGGAGGCGTTGGCTAGCAGTCAAAGCTGACCAAGTTGCTGGTGATGCTGACCCACTGTGCATGGGGGCCTTTCATGGAACTTGTAATGGATCTGTACAGCTCAAGGAGAGAGCTTAAAAGATAATTCTTCTGGTGGCTTAGCATGCTTTAGAAAGAAAAAACCACCACCATAAAACCATGCTAAAAGTAACCAACACAAAAAATACTTTCATTGTGTAATTGGAGCGTGCAACGGCTATTAATACATAAGCTACAGTTGCAAATGCTTTCTGAGAGGAAAGTGGTTGTTAACTGGTATGCACCATTTCCCAAAACATACATTTTTTACTTTAAACATTTGGATTGCATGCAAAGGAATAAAATCTTTCAATACAGATACGGTAGGGAACAATACAACTTACTAGTGTGTTAAGATTACTTAAAACATTCTGTGTCTTTGTTAGCAAGCACTTAAAAGCATCAGGGTTTTTTTTTTGTTACTACTCAAAACATTGAGAACACCGACTTTTAGCATGTTACAACACTGTTGAGAGTAGCACAAGTTGCATGAGGCCCTGTGCTGCATAGAGGTGTAAGTAAGCTTGGTTGTTCCTCATCAGAAGGGAGAGGAATGGATAAGCATATCCTTTACCTGTCTCTTGTATGAAGCACTTCCCAAAGTGGAGAAGCTGAGAACAAGACCTTGGGTCACCTGGTTCCCCACTGGTTCCCAGCAGCTGAATTGCTGGGCTCTGAAATATGCAGAACCTTTTTGCTTCCCTTCATCTCTCCAGCCCACAGCCTCTGAATGAGCAGTTTCTGCAGAGCATGGAAATGAAGAAACTGTTTTTTGTTTGTTTGTTTTTCTGGTGTTCCTGCGGTTTCAGTCTTGACACCTTGTTCTGTGAAGCCGCTGCAAGAGAGAATCACCAAGCAACAGAAAGGTGAGGAGGGCTGGTAGTGACATTTCCTCTTGAGTGTAAGAACAGTGTACTGAATGCTGCTAAGCTTAGTCTGAGAAATGCTGGTTATAGCTTGATTTGTATCTCACAGCAGTGGAAGACCAGAAAAGATAAACTTGGTTATTACTATAGCTTGTGTTGCCAGCAGTTTATAACAGCAGGCCGTGTCTATCATTGCATGGTTTGGCATGGGATGGTTTGGCTGTGCTAGCAGAAAAATAACATTTAACAAAACATGTCATGGTGAGATAGCTGACTCTGTGGCTTAACCTGGTAAGCCCCAAGAAAATAGAACATTTTGCCTCTCTTTCAGAAAGCAGAAGTGACTTTTTTGACATGGGGATGTTGCTTTGAGTGCATGTGCCCGTGGATGTAGTGTTTTAAAAATAATGTTGCAGATGCTGGGCCGGTTCAAGCAAGTACCTGAAAGCTTTGAAATATTAGCTCTAGATAGCTTCATCTGTTAGTTTGCTCTACTCAAAACTACCAGCAATTAAACTAACTTCTGTATTGCTGCTTTAATGCCTCTGAAATTCCACCACAGTTTTCCAGTGGTGTTATTAATTAATTGCTTTATAAACAACAAGCAAAGAATCTATTCTTCAGATTTGTTTCCCCCCCCCATGCCACATGTGGGAGAAATGCCATTGTGAAAAGGAGAGCAATTTCAGACCTCAGGGTGAAAGCTAGAGTTATTTAGGAAACTGTAGAGAGTGCCATTTACGTAATCCTCCCCTCTCTGTCACTGCACCCTTTGACAACAGGCAGAAACAGAGTCAAAGAGCCATAAGTACCCTGGTGGGCCAGTGAAGAAGAGTGAGCCATTTGAAATAACTAACTAAGGATGGGAGAATTCCCCTCTGATGTTCATTTCAAGGATTCGGAGGAAGTAGGAAACACACCTGTGCACACACACCATTCACTAAGAGCTGCACAGCACTTCAGAAAAGGGATGAAGTCTGGGGCTGGCTATAGATTCCCTGCTTTTCCTCCTTCCTTCTCTGCCATGCCTGCCATGGAAAGGGTCAGTTCACCACCCCAGTTCCCTGAGACACCTGGGCTGGGAGAGGCAGGAATTTAGTTGATGTCTAGAAAAGCTGAATTTTACAAATTTGTGTGTAAGCATTGGAAATTGTGATGACAGCTACAGGAGGCCAGAGAAAACATGATCAACACTAAACTATGGGAAATACTCTACTTGGAAGCCTTTTTCAAGCAGTAAGGAAACAGCAAACTCGGACTTTGCTGCATGTCATGCTGAAGACAGTCAATACTGAGGTAGGTCAGAAATTATAAAGATCCATTGTACAGGTCAAACTGTTGAGTGTGGCATACAAATATTTCTCCATTGTGATGTTTCCTATTGCAGTTTTTACTCCAGTCTTTTTGTTGGAATTACTTTTTTTTTTTTTTCAGGATAACCAAATTGATGTGAACCAATTTCTGGGACTATATTTGCAGGACTATCTTTAGTTTCTATTTAGTGGTCTGGCTTGGAGCCAGATTTCTTTTGTTAACTTGGAATTTTTCTGGCACAATGTAAATATGGCTGTTTTATTATTCCTAACATTTTACAAAATCTCCTTTCAGAGTAGACTTTTCTAAATTAACCAATGCTTGTGTGGTTATTTTCTACTTCTTACAAAATCACAGCTGAAAAGAGCAAATGAAAAGCTTGACTGCGGCTTTAAACTCAAAATTTAATCTGTATTTGCCACAAATTCAAGACTGTTTGATGCAGCCATGTCCCCTCTCAATGTTAATCATATTTTTGGGTGTGTGTGGACTGTAGGATCTGGTGCTTAGGGATTTAGAAATTACAGGCTCTCACACAAGTGATTCCAGATGGTTGGATTTTTCCTTTGGACACTCTTGGCTCTTCCCAAGACATAACTTGTACCAACCATCCCACGACTGCAACATGCTGCCTCTCGAGAAGCATTTGGTGTAGCTAGGCTGTCTCAGGCCTCTGTAAGGCTGCACTGAATTTCTCTTATCCAGACTTGCAAGCAGAATAATACTAAGCCTTTCCAATACTGATACAAAAAGAAACACCTAAAAAGTCCTTGGAGGTGCAGACAAGAAGCCAAGGAAAGAAAGCTGAACCCCACGGCACACATCTGCTATGGCACTGGCATGGCAGACTCACAGCAGCGTCGCTATCACTGCGGGGGAAGGGTGATGCTCAGTGCAGAAACAGCTGAGCTGATCCTGGTGTTAGGTACCGCAGAGCTGTGGCAGCATCCCAGTGACGTAAGTCTGCCAAGTCCCTACACAGTGCTAAACTGCTCACTATAAATAGTGCCCCCAGTGAGACAGTAACACGAAAGAGATGAACTGCGGTTCATCTCTCGCTTCTGGACAAGGAAGATGTCCATCCACCTCTATAGTGTGAGCTACAGAGCCAGGACTTGGTTTGGAAAGAAGCCTGAGAGCACTGGATCCAACTCACACCAGTCTGAACAGTGGCAATGATTACACCTGTATATGACTAAGTTTAATGCTGTCAGCTGCTGTACAGGGGGCCAAAGCAATTGTGCCTGGCTACCTTTACTCTTCTTTACCCAAAAATGAAAAGCTAAGTTTATATAAATACATAAAAAACACATATGGAAGTATAAAGCTAATTTCATTTTCAAGTCTTAAATGAATGCCAATGGTCTAAGCATAAATAAACAAATAAATGGTTGTATGTGTCTGTTTTATTCAAAGCAACACTTGCAATTCAGAAATGTCTCTTGGAGCTGTAGGACTTTTCCCAGTTCTCAAGCAGAGGTGGAATCTTCTGTAGGGAAGTCATCCATCTGCCTCAGGTGCTGCACTAATAGTAGCTGTGGATGTGCTGCATCCACTAACTGCAACAGCAGCCCCTGTCTAAAATTTCGGGGTGGGGGGAAGCTGCTAAGTCACCAGTGCACCACATAGCTTGTCATATAAACTCAAAGCCCCTCTTGCTGGACCAACCTAGGTAAGTGTAGTGAGGACAGAAAAACAGATCACAGATGGTAAGACACAGTGTCTTTTGTTTGCTCTCTTGGTGCACATCATTCTTGTATCCCAGGAAAATTTCCCACCACCAGAAAAATATTTGTCTTGTTTTAAAACAGGATGCATCTTCACATGCACAGGGTTGGTATCCACTAAACTTCAATATAAACTTTTCTTTCCTGGACAACAAAAGTTCTCATTATCCTCCTGAGGCACTGATAGTCTTTTAATTTATTGCTTTTAGATCCCCCCACAGACTGCAGAGCAAATAATGAATGAATGCTTTGATTTTTACCGACTTCTAGGAGATGGTATGTTTTCATAACACAGAAATTATTACATGAATTGTCCTTTTGGACAGAGAAATGTGTTTTAACACATTGTGGAGTTTTAAGGGGGAGAATTCATTCTGAGAACAACCATGTGTCCTGGGAAAAAGATGACAAGAGATAAATAAAATAAATAAACATTTGGAATGGAAGTGGTGAGTTAGTAACTGCCCAAAAGTGGAAAATAGAACTCAAGTGTATTTCTTAGCACACATGTGCAGTGGTTTGGTATCTTAAGAGAAAGAAAACACAGAATGAGCCCATTCTTTCCATTAACTGTCTGCATGCTCACATCCAGCTAATGTTTATATTGTCAGTGTAAGCGCGAATACTGTAAAGAGTCCTGGCCAACCAATGGACAACGTATAGAAATGGTTACTTTGATGTATTATCAATTCTAACATTTTTTCTTCACATTACATTTAGATACTTGTTTTTCTTTCAAATTGAAAACTTACAAACACGCGAGCTCTGCTGTTTGAATTCAGCCATATAGACCCACCCTGCAGTTCACCACTAACTGATAAGATTTTAATGTCATGAAAATGAAGCTGAGGAGTTCTGAGACCATTAGAGATGGATCCATCCTACTTTGTGCTCTTCATAGGTCAGCTGAGGATTTCACTGATGCAGGAGGGTGTATAGCTAATGTGAGTCAGCAAAGCTGGCCCTATACAGCACTCGCCTGGCCTCCTGCCAGTGCCAGAGATGTGCCTGCTGAAAGCAAGAGGCCACGGTTAGTGCACTGCTGAAATATGCCTGTTGTTGGCATAAGAGTCCCTACTGCGAAGCAGCATAATTCAGTGCAGTCTTCAGGATCAACTTGGCAGCAGCCCGTGCATATGAAGGCGCTTTGTCATCCTCTTTGGGATGTGCTGAGCAAATCCTTAGCTGAGCAATGCAAATAAGGCACGTTTCCAAGTCATGTCCATGAGTTACAGTGCAATGCTGGTCAGTAACTCTGGGAGACCTCCTGATCTGCCCTGCATAGAGATGCACTTTAGTGTGCCTTGAGGAGGGGTGAACTTTTGCAGTTTGCAAAAGTACCTGTAACTGCTGTGGCTGAGCCTCAGACTGATTTTTCAGCTCTTTAAGCAAACAAAAAAATTAAGAGAAAAAGCACTCTCTGCCTGTTTGAGCTGACTTTTTATTCTTCTGAAAAATATGTACTATTTTTTTCAGATTAAACAAAACATTTTTAG
This sequence comes from Actenoides lindsayi, assembly GCA_025331215.1. Lineage (NCBI taxonomy): Eukaryota > Metazoa > Chordata > Aves > Coraciiformes > Alcedinidae > Actenoides > Actenoides lindsayi. Next base: position 14,754 of record WTSP01001972.1, read on the forward strand.
AGAAATTTGGAGGGGGTTAGTAGATCTAGCCCTATTTCTGACTGAGGAAGAGACATAATTCGAGAAGGCACCTTTCAAGGACATAATTTGCTCCTTGTCAATACAGGCCTGCAATACAGATTTAACTATTAAATCTGAACTACTAAAGTTTCACTTTCTATTAAAATGACTACTTTCTTCTAAAGTTTCTTCTGAGCTTTCTATTCTTTACACATGGTCCCTACCCTGTTTGTTTCATTCCTCCTTTGTTACCTATCCTTGCTTTAATTTTTAAATATCAATTTTACTGTGATTCTGATTAAAAACACCCCTGTGAACTCTTTTTTCCCTTGCCTTATGGCTGGGCCCTTCACCGTACACCCAGTTTCCTACGACTGTCTCCTCATGTTGTATTCCAGAGCCACTCTATGCCCCAGCTCCCTACACCAGCAGCCTCTGTTTCGTTCCCTTTGCCCGAGGCTCTGCATGTCCTCTCACTCGCTCTTTCCTCACCACACCTTTGAGTGCCATGAATTTGCTTTTCAGTCTCTGTTGGTCCTCACACTCACCCCTGCCACTGTCCCCTCCCATGTCCCCATCCCAGCCTCCCACCATGATCCCTGCCAGCTGCCTCTGCTCTACTCCAGATCCCTCTCTGAACTCAGCCCTCAAAGTAGGAGATTCTTTCCTATTCCTGCCACTGTTTTCTTTTCCTTCTCACCCACCAACACTCCTAACTCAGCAGCTTGGGACCTGGTTAAAAACAGGGCATTGGTTTTGCAATAAATAAATAAATAAATGGATCTTTAAGGATCGACATGGCTCTAATCAGCAAACAAAATGTGGAAATACTCTCATCCTAGTAGAAATCTCAAAGGTAAGATGGCAGACTATGGGAGTAAGGAGGACAGATGAAGCAAATGATAATCAAATTTTCAGCCAAATTTTTTGTTTATCAGTACTGCCATCAATAACCTCCTTTTTCAGTGTGTCCCATATGCTTGTAATACTACCTAAACTAGCTTAATTTTTTTCTCTTTCACTTTCCAGCCCTCGTCTATGAGTCCCTGGCTCCTGTGCTCAAGAAATGAAGCTAGAAACTGTCTGTCGAACCCGTTGCTTTTGCTCAATCTTTGTAATTTCTGTTGGACAAGCTGTAATTCCCCTTCCTCCAAGAGCAGGCCTTTTTGTTTCACACTCCTGGAAGTCAATTAACTGCAGCCTCTCTCACCATGAGAAACACGGTATGTTGCTGTTGCTCTCCAGTCTGCTCCCAAACGCTACTGGTCCCTGCAAAAATCCATATTCGGCACGCACAGCATAATAAAACCACTGCCTAAGACTGGTTTGAGCAAATGCTGAACTCAAAGAAGTGCTGTGCTTTTGTAGCACAGCCTGTGCAGAGAGAAAAAATACCTTAGAGCTAACCTGACTGACAGAACTAGTTGTCCTGCCGTCATAGTTGCTACTGTATGCGCTAGCATGTAGGAGTCCCAGTATGTACTGTGGCCTCATTACAGGAACAGATATAAGAGAGAAAAAAACCCAATCAAAACAACAACTCATCCCCTCTGCAATCTCACTTAAAATCTAACAATGTGGAGCACTGGGGCTGCACCGAGCCCCAGAGAAGTAGAGACTGCAGGAACCCATATGAAAAGCTGCAAACATCTGCTGGCTGATATTTTCAATTCTAACTATTCCTACAACAACATACAGCCTTTTTTTTTTTTTTTTTGTGACTTAGCATGTCTCAACATTGTGAGTCTGTAGCCAGAAGCACATGTGTAAGCAGGTGAATGATTAGCTGGAAAGATGAGATAATGTGGCTTCACCCACGATGTGAAACCTCCTGGCCTTCACGACCATCTGATAAGGCCATGCCCACTTGGCCTGGCAGATGCATACTTTTGGAAAGACAATGTAGAGAAACAAATTCCAGGAATCAAACTACAGGTCTGAAAAGGTCTGAGACAGCTTTGTGAGCATCTTTTCTTTTTTTTTTTTTCTTTCAGTCAGAAGTCTTACCATGAGTATGACTTTGGGAACAGGATCATTGTAAAGAGAATTAAGAGGGCATTCAGATTTGCTACTAGGAAAAGAAACCAGCAACAGACTGTGCTAACAGAGCATTGTAATTAAGCCAAATGAGAATTAAAACCATATTGAAACACTCCCATATTTTGAGGCCTTTAAAATCCCAAACTATGATTAATTTTTGTCACTTAAGCAGATACTGCTGTCAGATACCTTAGCTACCTGCCTTAGGCTGAAGTCATCTTTGAGCTAGGGGTGTTCTCATGACAGGTGTCACATCACATAACAAGTTCTTTCCCTGTTTTTCCCAGGGCTAATACATGAACAACACAATAACTACACTGGAGATTTCTCTCAAAAAAATACCATAGATATATCAGTTTAAAAATAAGTTAAGAAGCGGCACTGTTAAATATAAAATGCTTTTTCTTAAAAGCTAATATACTGCTGCTTTTTTTTGTGGGAAGGTCACTTTTAAAACATTTTGCTGAATGAGATTAAATCAAAACTATTCTCCTAAGAAAAGAAGCACTCTTTTAAAACCAACTAAGTTACCTAGTCTGCTTAAACCTTGGGAGAGCAAAGCAAATGAGAGACTGACTTGGTCCAAAGCGTCTGACTTCAGAGGGAGTTTTGTTGATTTTTGCATTAGGTTCATCTGTAAGAAGTGACATAAGTCATGGCAATGGATACAGAAGCTGTGCTATTGGACCATCTGGCAGGACAAATTTGATCATATCAGATGCGAACACCTCTGCAGTATGCTGAATCAGAGCGCAAAATATGTTCTCTATGTCAGTTTTATGCCAGCCACAGGAGGATAAACAATACCTCAGCCAAACAAGGTGTTACAATGCTTTATATAATACCTTGCATATATCTTTTATAATAACAGTTCAGATAGACTTTGCAAGTCTCTAGGACAAGACATACCTCCTACCTACATTTTTTGAACCAGTATGAACCAGCATGAACCAGCAGAGTGAGTTTGTCTAGCACTTTGCAATCCATCCCTGTTAGATATGGTACGAGACACCCTGTCATCTTGTCAAACCACAGCCTAAGCACATAATAAAACCAGCTATTTCATACAAAATTTCAATCCTACAAGCACAGTCACACAGCTGAAATCTCTTCTGAAAACACACAAATGGTCAGGGGAAACCCTCCTGTGCTCACAAGTAAGTAATTAGCTGAGAAGCTGCACAAAAGGGGCATTAATCCATGATTTCCACATTTCAGTTTGGCCATAAACCTTGCAATGTTTAGCTAATACCCCAGAAATCATTCCAGGCTGGAAGGATATCTTTCCACCCTCAGCTGGAAATATTAAACAGGATGAAGTTTTCTGTGTGGCAGGATCCAAACACTGGTGCTATAACATGTTTGCTCAATCTCTGCAGCAGGGTTTCTCAAGAGATTCATGTACCAAGAGGTCCAGAGATTCTCAGTAATACCGCAGGCTCACTTCGCACCAGAGAATATCAACAGGGCACATCCTAGGAGAGTGTTTTCCTTTCATTAAAATATGAAGTGCTGTTCATTCCCTTACTTGGCTCTTTGATAGAAGAAGGCAAATATCAGGAAGAATGTTTGTATATGCCTCCACAAAAATCAAGGACGCCTTTGCAAATATTTGCATCAGAAATAATCTATTTGAAAAATGGTGTATGTTTATAATGGCATCATCTGTGAAGAGACAATTGCAGTTCCTGAAATATTATGGCACGCTTAATTTACATCTGAAGCAACACAGAACCATGTTGGGCTGAGGCTGAATATTTTTGAAAATATACTTTTGGCTGTATTCAACCCTGTTAATTAAGAAGACTAATCAGTGTGCTACAGAAAGATTTTTTTATCTTCCCAAACTCATTTGAGATCACTACTAAAGGAAATACATGGCAGTGATTTAACCACAGCAAGTCTCTCAAAAAATCAGGTATTTCATTTTGCATAAACAGAAAAGGCATCCTGAGGAAGAGAGGAAATTTATTTTCATAATAGAGTGGAAACCATAATTGTCTGTCTCCAGAGAGGCTGTAAGCTGTTGGCAGTAAATATTTAACAAATAAAATGTCAGCTAACAATCAGTTCAGTGCTGTGCCTTTATCCTGAATTGTCTGTACGAACCCAACTTGGGGCAGAACATCACTTAACTCCTGGCACTCGAGGAACCCCACTTGGGGCAGAACATCACTTAACTCCTGGCACCCAAGCTATGCCATGGCAATGCCAAGCTGGAGTGAAGAAATTTTCATACACATTACCACATCCATGTTAACAGTACTCGAGCTTTCCTGTAGTAAGGAAAACTAACTACTGTGCAAGGCAGAAAACAGTGCTGTGGAGAAGTCCCAGAAAAGTCACAGGAAAGCTGCGGTGATCTGTCAGGTCCTGTTTCCCTGCACAAGAAAGGGGTTCAGCAGTAGCCTCTTGCTGGAAAGGCTGGGTAGCATTGTCAGCAGGATGCTGGGACTGCAATAGCCTCAGCTTGCCTGTTAGGAGATGAATGGGCTCCAGTACCTCCTTGGAAGTAAACTATAAAAATTTATAACCTGTTTTAGATTGTAAATAGGCTGTATATTCTTTTTTTTCCTCAACTGCACTTAGGCTTTCACTTCAAAGTATTGTTAAAATGTGGGAGATCACCATAAAACAATCAGATGAAGCATTTTCCTTACCTTGGACTATGCTTAGCAATGGAATGACACATTATGTTACTTTGGAGTAAGGACTGCATTTGTTTACTCACTGAAAAAGAATCAGTTTAATAGTATTTGTGCTCACTTCTCAGCCTTTAAGTAAACATGTCTTTTTCCATCTGTAGTTTTTCTGGAACTTGATCAATAAAACATCTTTCAGTCTTCATTTTTAAGTTCATGCTCTATAACTAGACCTTATGCTCCTTATATAATATGCTCTGTCTATATGACACTCTATAAGCCAGGTTTCTTGTATCTCCTTTTCAAAAGGTATTTTAAAAATTTCTCAGGAACTTTTTTCTAGTCCTTGGTATGCTCAGATGCATACAAGATATAAATCTATGCCACTTGCAGTAGCCAAGGCTATTCTGCTTAACAGCTTAGTATACATGATCCAAAGAAGTTTGGACATTGCTTGAGTAGTCTGATACAAACAATTGCCTTCAATAAATAAAGTAGAAATACAAAAACAGTGTCATGTAAAGTGATTTAATTTACACAGGAATCTAAGTGCAAAATGTCATCCTTTGGATGCCAAATACTGAATTAATATGGAATGGGAATGAGCCATTTACTCCAACTAGCATCTCTATAACCCCAACATCCGGTCTTTCCAATGTCATAGAATCATAGAATTATTATGATTGGAAAGGACCTCTAGGATCATCAAGTCCAGCCTTCATCCCAACATCTCCCTAACCACTAGACCATAGCCTCAAGGCTCCATCTACTTGTCTTTTGTACACCTCCAGGGATGGTGACTCCACCACCTCCCTAGGCAGCCTTTTCCATTGCCCAACCACTCTCTCAGTAAAGAATTTCTTTCTAATATCCAATCTAAACCTCCCCTGACTCAACTTGAGGCCATTTCCTCTCATCTTATCATTAGTAATCTGGGACAAGAGACCAACACCAGACTCACTACAACCTCCTTTTAGGTAGTAGTATAGAGCAATAACATCTCCTCTCAGCCTCCTCTTCTCTAGACTAAACAACCTGAGTTCCCTCAGATGCTCTTCATAAGACATGTTTCCCAGACCTCTCACCAGTCTCACTGCCCTTCTCTGGACCTGCTCCAGCACCTCAATGTCCTTCTTATACTGCGGTGCCCAAAACTGGACACGGTACTCAAGGTGCAGTCTCACTAGTGCCGAGTACAGGGGCACGATCACCTCCCTACTCTTGGTGGTCACACAGTTTTTGATACAGACCAGGATGCCATTGACCTCCTTGGCCACCTGGGCACACTGTTGGCTCCTGTTCAGTCATCTGTCAACCAACACCCCCAGGTCCTTTTCTACCAAGCAGCTTTCCAGCCACCCTTCTCCAAGCCTGTAGCGTTGCCTGGGGTTGTTGTGACCAAAGTGTGTAATCTGGCACTTGGCCCTGTTAACCTTATCATAGAATCATAGAATGGCTAGGCTGGAAGGGACCTCAAAAGCCATCTAGTCTAGCCCCCCTTCAGTGAGCAGGGATACACTCAACTAGACCAGGCTGCTCAGAGCCTTGTCCAACCTCACCTTGAATATCTCCAGGGATGGGGCCTCAACGACCTCCCTGGGTAGTCTATTCCACTGTTCTACCACTTCATACAATTGACCTCAGCCCATCACTCCAGCCTGTCCAAATCCCTCTGCAGACCCTTCTTACCCTCAAGCAGATTGACACTCCACTTAATTTCATGTCATCTGCAAATTTTCTGAGGGTGCATTTGATCGCCTCATCCAGGTCATTGATGAAGATATTAAACAAGGCTGAGCCCTGAAGGACACTGTTTGTGACTGGTCGCCAAGTGGATTTAACCTCATTCACCACAACTCTCTGGGCTCGGCCATCCAGGCAGTTTTGAAGCCAATGAAGAGTCCATCTGTCTAATCCATGAGCCGCCAGCTTCTCCAGCAAAATGCTGTGGGAAACAGTGTCGAATGCCTTACTGAAGCCCAGGTAGACAATATCCACTGCTTTTCCCGCACCCACTAGGCAGGTCACCTGATCATAGGAAATCAGGTTGGTTAAACAGGACTTGCCCTTCATGAACCCATGTTGGCTGGGCCTGATCCCCCAGTTGTCCTGAACTTGCCTCATGATCACCCCCAAGATGAACTGTTCCATAATCTTTCCTGGTACCGAGGTCAGGCTGACAGGCCTGTACTGCCCCAGATCCTCCTTCCTGCCTTTCTTGCAGATGGGTGTCACACTGGCAAGTCTCCAGTCATCTGGGACCTCCCCTGTTAAACAGGACTGCTGATAAATGATGGAGAGAGGCTTGGCAAGTTCTTCTGCCAGTTCCCTCAGCACTCTCGGATGGATTTCATCCGGCCCCATAGACTTATGGGCGTCCAGTTGTCTTAGCAGGTCATTCACTGCTATTTCCTGGATTATGAGAGGATTATTTTGATTTCCATCCCTATCTTCCAGCTCAGGGAACTGAATACCTTGAGGATAACTGGACTGACTGCTAGAGTCTGAGGCAAAGAAGGCATTAAGTACCTCAGCTTTTTCCTCATCCCTGGTAACAGTGTTCCCCCTCTGTTCCAACAAAGGGTGGAGAGTCTCCCTGCTTCTTTTTTTGTTGTTAATATATTTGTAAAAATTCTTCTTATTATCTCTTGCAGAAGTGGCCAGGCTGAGTTCTAGCTGAGCTTTTGCCTATCTAATGTTCTTTCTACATGACCTAACTAAATCCCTATACACTTCCTGAGTAGCCTGCCCCTTCTTCCAAATATGGTAGACTCTCCTCTTTCTCCTAAGTCCCAGCAAAAGCTCCCTGTTCATCCAGGCCGGTCATTTTCCCCACCAGTTTGTCTTACAACACTTGGGGACAGCCTGCTCCTGTGCCTTTAAGAGTCCCTTCTGGACTCTTTTTGTCCAGCCTTCCTGGACCCTTTTGCCCTCTAGGACTGTACTCCAAGGGACTTTCTCAACCACTGATCTAAAGAGGTTGAAGTCTTCCCATCAGATGTCCATGGTAATAGTTTTGCTGCCCCTCCTCCTCACTTGGACAAGAATCTAGAACTCTATCATTTCATGGTCGCTACGCCTAAGACGGCTTCCAACCACCACATCACCATCAATCCTTTTCTGTTTGTAAATACCGTGTCTAGCAAGGCACCTCCCCTGGTGGGCTCACTTACCAGCTGAGTCAGGAAGTTCCACACACTTCAGGAGCCTTCTGGACTGTTTTTTCTCTGCTGTGTTAGATTTCCAGCAGATGTCTGGTAAGTTGAGGTCCCCCACAAGAACAAGGGCTTGCAATTTTGCAGCTTCTGCCAGTTGCCTATAGAACATTTCATCAACCTCTTCATCCTCGTTGTGTGCTCTATAATAGACTCCCAGAATGATATCCGCCTTGTTGGCCTTCTTCAACTTTACTCATAAGCATTCAACCGGTTAATCACACTTGTTGACCTCCACGCAATCAAAACACTCCTTAATATAGAGGGCCACCCCACCGTCCTTTCTATCTTACCTATTCCATTTGTAGAGCTTATAGCCATCCATTGCATCACTTCACTCATGACAGTCATCCCACCATGCCTCCATGATGGTGACTACGTCATAGCTGTGGTGCTGCACATATCAGTACCGGAAAGAGCACTCTTTTAGGCTGTTGGAAATTATCCACTTTATAGATCATTCAGGCTTTCTCAGCTATTCTCCTTTGTTAAAAACAATCTGAGAAAACCCTAAGACTCATCTCAGTCCTCACTGCCCACGCAGAAGATTCCAGCCAATACCAGGCCTCCTGGATTTGCAGGTTTTGCTGCAAACTCCCAAAGTAACACTTGTCTGATGCTTGATGAAGGAGACTCCTGCAGCCCCTCCTGGGCCCCTGAGCACTGAGATGCTGCGCATCAGAAGAGCAGACCTGGACCAGGGGCTAGGACTCCTCTGAGGACCTGAAGGCCTCTGGTTTACCTGCTACCTTTAGTCATTTTCAACTGATACATGCAAAGAAAATAAATGTAATACATCTTATACACTTGAAAGTTGGCTGCAACATATTTCATCTTTTTTTCTAGCAGTCTGTCAGGAAGATCATCATCAAAGAAGATTTTCACACCAACTCCAGGCAGTCATTTCTTGAGTACCTTTACTGTATATTATCAGCTCACTTATTTTTCAAGCAGATGATTGCAAACTATTTTGCTGAGCTATGCATTTAGGTATCTGCACCATTTTAAAGTCAACTGCAAAAGCCATGCCTGTAGATAAAAGTATGATTTAAAGTGCTGTTGCCTCAAAACTTCATGAGTCTGAATGTCAGTTTACTCTGGCCCATTCACTTTCCTGCAACTACAAGGGACTTTAGATCGATACAAGTTTAGCGTGTATAGCTCACTCTTCTCTCACAGGATCTAATAATTATTTAAAAGGCAGGTAATAACAATAGGCTTTACATGAAAATAATTCAATCATTTCTCTCTCTTCTTATTAGGCAAAAATCCATTTTCCCTTCTATATTTTATTTTGTTTTGTCCTGTAGCCAAGGTTTTCACTCTTTCCTATGACTCAAGGAGGATCCCCTGCTACCTTTAGTCTAACTAGGCCATTAAATGGACCCATATCAGTGTTCCTGTAAATCTAGATTAACGAGGGCATATGCATTTCCCATATTCTAGCTTGTCACTAAATTTATCCAAATTATGCACAGAGATATAATGACAAGAAGGTCAGCTAAGAAGCTTTATCTTTCTAAAAAATTTATTTGTCCTAACCTTAAAGATTTAAGCACAGTTTAAGCCAGACACTGAAGGAGATGCTAGTATTTCAGCATATGTTTATATTCCTTGATGAACAGGAACTGAGTTTAGCTGGTGCATAATTTCCAACAAAACCAGGAATTTCAAACATGGTCTAATTATGTGTTTTGCTGAATTTTCAGCATCCAGCAAAACAACCAAAGAACATAGGCAAGCCCACCATCTGAGAAGCTTTCCTGCTTTCTCTTTTAAGGGTGCATTACTTCTGTTGTATTTGCAAATGATAAAATAAACAATTATTTATCTGAGTCATTATTTCCTGGGAAAGGGTGGTTAGTCCAGAGCACGCTGACTAATACCAGAAGGCAAAAGAAACAAGAAAGATGAAAGACGTATTCACTTAGAATGAAGTAAATATGTTGAGAAAGGAATTACTCAAGGCTTGAAAGAATATGAAAATACATTTTTAATTCTCTATGTACCAGTGATAGCAGCCTGAACAATAGACAAGAGGAAGTAATGGCTTTAATTTAGCATAAACAATTCCCTGAACTTTAATAATAAAACACAGTGGGAACATTGATATTATTAGATTTTTAATAATCAAGCTTGTATCCAAAACTGAGCAAAAAAGAAGAGAGGCAAAAAATCCCATTAACTGGGAAAATAATTTTTGTTGTACTGAAATTAATTTAAATATTAGGTATTAGATAGGTTTGTTTGGGGAAAAAACATCACAAAACTAGCAAAGGAAGAGAGTTGTAACTCCCAGTTCAATAAAGAGAACTCACTTAAGGTGAGGTAGACCAAGAATCTGGTAGTTTCTCTAACTTAGACATCTGAATTCACTTCTACCTGTATCTGAGCAACTACTGTGGTCATCAGCTGCTAGACTAGGCTAGACTGATAGTTTTCTCTCTTGATACTTTTCATTCTCTATGAATAATTAAACACTGACTGGAGCAGGGGAAGGTCCAGGTCTTACCTCCGGGGGGAAAGACCCAGCCACCAGCCTACACAGTCATTCCTCATCACTTAGTCTTATTTTCACAGTAGCATTTATACACAGCGAAACAATATGAGAAGTCTGAAGGAAGCTCATTGTGGACAACATTATGAACTGAATGTTGGGTGGTATCCTAAGAAATGGGAGAAAGTCTCTGGAAACAAGAGCTTGGGGAAAACAAAAGCTTTACTTTTCAATTTCCATTTTCAGACTGGTTTGCAAAGCCTTCCTCATAGCCTAATTAGGATGGACTGAGTGAGCAGAAGGGATGGGGACCATGTGCACTATATTTCTGAACTGATTTCCAAGTCACTTAGAGCCTGGAAACAAAGGAAAGACTGAGAGGGTGGGGCTTCACACTGCAGAGGCATAATTCACAGAGATCCCTTTGACTCCACGAATTCTTTCCCACACCTTCTGCTACTCACACCACTCTTAGTCCTTGACTTATAAGCCCACGTCTGACATCTACCTCATGCCAAATATCCTTAATTTATAATAAAAGCCAGGACTATTGTCTGGCCACAATAATTTTTCTCAGCTTAGGAAGAGAGGAAGAAAATGTGGGAAGACACATAACTGCTCCCAGAACTCCACTCCTTCCTACACTTATTTTTCCAAAACTATTAGTCAGATCCTCACTCTGAGGATAGCAAAGGCCACTCACGGTTATTTCCCATGAAGCCAGATCTGCCACTCCAAACTAAAGGACTTCTTTGCAAATATGCATCACGCAGGGAAGAGCATGCAGGGCTTCACTGTTTCAGAGAGAATTTTCTTTTTGAGCACTCAGAAAAATTACATTCTGTTCCAAAGTAACTACATGCCAAGTTTCAGGCTGAAGTTATTTTGGGGTTATCCAAGCAAGCAAGAAAAGAAAATATACATCTCCAAAATGTTTTAACTACAGGATATGTTCAGGGTCTAAACTCAGGAGATGCCTAAAAAACTTTTGTGAATGATTAAAAAGGTCACTTAAAAGCATATGGGTCAAATAAAGCATGAAAAATCACAAACTACTGGACAAATGATAAACATGTGTGTATTGGGTTTGTGTGGTGGGGTTTTGGTAGCAGGGGAGGGGTTACAGGACTGGCTCCTGTGAGAAGCTGCTAGACGCTTCCCTGGCTCCACGATGGACCCGCTGTTGGCTAAGGCCAGGATCATCAGTGTCAGTGGTAGTGCCTCTGGGATAATGTATTTAAGAAAGGGAAAAAGCGCGCAACATCAATTGCAGCTGGAGAGAGGAGTGAGAATATGTGAGAAACAACTCTGCAGGCACCAAGGTCAGTGAAGGAGGGGGAGGAAGTGCTTCGGGCACTGGAACAGATTCCCCTGCATCCTGTGGTGAAGACCATGGTGAAGGAGGCTGTCCCCCTGCTGCCCATGGAGGCTAACGGTGGAGCAGGTATCAACCTGCAGCCAGTGAAGGACCTCGTTCCAGAGCAGGTGGCTGTGCATGAAGAAGGCCATGATTCTGTAGGAAGCCTGTGCTGGAGCAGTCTGTTCCTGAAGGACTACACCCTATGGAAGGGGCCCACGCTGGAGTAGTTCGTGAGGAGCTGAAGCCCCGTGGGAAGGACTCATGTTGGAAAAGTTTATGGGAGACTCTCTCCCATGGGAGGGACCCCATGCTGGAGCAGGGGAAGAGTGTGAGGAGGAAGGAGCAGCAGAAACAACATGTGAGGAATGGATTACAACCCCCATTCCCCATTCCCCTGTGCTGCTGGGGAGGGGGAAGAGGTAGATAAATCAGGAGTAAAGTTGAGCCTGGGAAGATGGAAGTGATGGGGAGAAGGTGTTTGAAGATTTAGTTTTATTTCTCATTACCCCACTCAGATCTGATTGGTAATAAATTAAACTTTTTTTTTTTTTCCCCAAGTCGAGTTTATTTTGCCCATGATGGCAATTGATGAGTGATCTCCCTGTCCTTATCTCAAACCATGAGCATTTTATTTTCTCACCATCCCACTGTGGAGGGAGGAGTGAGCAAGTGACCACATGGTGTTTTCTTGCTGTCTGGGCTTAAACCAAAACAGTGTGAAAATTTGAATTAAAAACTTTAAAATAAGCCTTACCTCAACCATGATTCCTTTAATGAAAAGAATAAAAGTAGATTAAGTTAAGGAACAATTTCCTCAATATGAATTTTGCCATGTCAGTTCATTTAGAAATAATTCAGAAATAATCTTGTCATGTCAGATGAAAAACTGTCAAGAATGCTTCACGGAAATATATTTTCACTATAGTAGGCACTGTTATTTGTGTTATCCAAGGGTTACCTTGGTAACGTTCTTACACTGATGTTCCACAAATTGCATAGTCCAGATTCTGTTGCGCTAGAGACAGCTAAACTTTTCAAGAATGCAAAATCATATTTCAATGACACTCTGTTACCTTGACTTCAGAAACTTTGCTTTGTCTGATTCATTCAGTGTACAGGTAAAGACGCAAAGGGAGGAACAGAAGGTGCTGACTGAGTGACCTTAGGGAATAAAAGACCACATTGTTGTATCTTGTTATCTCAGGTATTTATTTTCTAAAGTCTCTCCCCTTCTTTATACTTCAGAATAAGATGACCATGAAAAATAGAGCTTAGCAAAAGAATGGGTACACGAAAAAAACAGACTTTACCGTATCAGCACATCAAACTGAATGTATGCAATATATTTGGCAGCATGAGGACATGCCTCTCTTTGCAAAAGGTAATTTCAGAGTTCAAGAGGAGAAGGTACAATTTGCTTACGTGTATTATTTCATGCATTTCCCGACTCTCAACAAGTGCACAGGGTAAAATTTTTCCATCAGCCACCATTTACTTCAGTGAATTGCCAGTTTATACTCTTACAACTACATGAGGAAAAATCTTGACTCCATGCATGTGCTCACCCTTCCCTTTCCGAGTCAGGCAAAAACCTCTGCATCCAAAGAACATTAATGTGAATCTGCACTCCAGCCAAGTGAATGGGAGGTGTGGGGAGCTGAAGGATACAAGAAGAGACCAGAAGCCGTGGCACGGGCAGGGTGGAGGTTGCTTACATGTATTTTCTTTTCTTCGGAGCCTTTTCTGAGCAGTACTAGAAAGCCTCAGTGAGGTGCTCTCAAGCTCCTTACTTGGAAAGCTGAATAGAAATGAAAAAGAGACTTAGGTGAAAAAGCAGGTGCAAATTTTGTCACTGATCTTCCAGACCAGGGAGAGCTATCAGACCATTTCTCTATAAATCAAACTGTCATTTTATCCCTCCCCACACCATAAAAATGGGAGGTGAGCAGGAAAAAGACCCGAGGAAAACCAAATGGTTGTGGGGGAAAAAAAATTATACAATGAAAGAGGGTAAAAAGTCAAAAACTCTAAAATAGGAAATGGGGGGTGGAAAAGACCACAATTGCTGGGGTTACAGAGGTCATTTTAAAGAGGAAAACAAGAGCCATGTCTGCATCCTGAAGTCCCCTCCAAAAGTCAAGGATTTCACCTCAGTCTCTGCAGCTGCCTGAGCTGGAGGACTTTTGTGCAGACCACATCAAGGAACTGTCTTCCTGAAAGCATCAGTACCCAAAGAGTGGCTTTATAAAGAAGAAGACACCAGAAAACCGCTCTTCTATGCTATAGGCACTGCCAAAAGGAAAAGGCTGACTTCTAAGGCTGTGCTCCTCACGCCCTGGGCAACCCACTCTGGCAGCCGGGGGATGCGCGCTGGTGTGCAGCCCAGCTGTGCTCCACATATCCAGAAACAGGTGGGTCTGCCCTCAGTTTGGGTGCGTGGGGTGCCCTCTGCTCTGTCTTGCACAGACTAATTCTGCTCGACCACAAAATGCTCATCCACCTCACTCTCCTGCAGTGACCCCAGTTGTTCTCTCCCCATTTGAATTGCACACGTCCTCTTACACCCTGCCTCCCTCAGTATTTCTCTGAACACCAAGGCAGCCATAGAGCTTGTGTTTTCTTTTTCTTTTCCAAGCTTCTGGCTTCGGGGCAGCAGCTTACTGCATTATTTATGGTGCCTTAGTGCAAAGGCCTAAGGGAGGTTTGCATTCCAAGAGAGACATTTCTTTCCCAAGAAAATTACAACAATCCTAATGTCCATAGTGTGTTTTCCTATACAGACGGCTCATTTTCATGATAGCTTGTATGTATAATTACCTTGTTTCTACTTTTTACCCTGTAATCTTTCGTCTTCCCTAGCAACATAAGATAACATCAGATCCACAGCAAATTTTTCTATATTTTCCTTATATTTATTCTGTGTGGATGGGGTTGATTATTTGTAAAGCCTCAATGAACACCCATTAATTCTTTGTGATTATGAATATTTCATCCTTTTTTTTTTTTTCTCACATACTTCTGCAGTTGTCATTTTTGCTACTATGGTCAAGCCTCTCTCAGAATAAGTGTGCTCAGAGTCTCCTAAGTGTCTTGGTCCACCGGAGGGCAAATCTGGAGATAAAACTGCAACTACAACTGAAAGCCCAAGGACTGTACAGCCTGATACCTGGATGTCCGCAGGCTTCTTGCCTTGATGTTTCACACTCCATGATTGTTTCATGGACCATTTAAACCAGAAGGGTGTGAAAGTTTTAGCTTTAGTTCCCTGCAGACTTGAGCTATTCTTATCACTTTACGAGACAAGAACCAAGGCAAAAATATTGAAGTTGAGAGTTACTTAAGTCTTGATTTAAAAAAAATATGTGTTACTATATATCATTTGCATTTCAGCTCAAGCTTCTGCTCCATTTTACTACAGCTGTAAGATCTCAACCCATCTTCAGATCAGCCTCCTTGCTGTGCACACAGCTGTGCCAGGACAGCTGTCAGTGATGGGAGAGAAAACAGCCAGCAGCAGAAACTTCTTAAGCTGCTTCATGGAACCCTAGTCTGAGACTTTCTAAAATTAAAGACATCTCTACTGACTGTGTGTAGTATAATGGTTTTTGCCCAGAAGACTCTAAAGCTATGTCTACAGCATTAAAAAAATAGGGCCTGGAAATGAGCTTAAGCACTGGACTGTTAATTGTCCATTATGCTTAACTGCAAGCATGTGTTCTGAAAAAGTTTTGGCTCCTGTCAACTAGCACTGTCCCAGACAGTGTCCAGGCCAGGAGCTGGTATGTGTGCAGCCCATTCCAGCAGGCACCATGTACCAGGCAAACACCACATCAGTTTTCCTCCCTTCCCTTTGTCATGCCCAGCATCACCTTCTTTCACCATCCCCAAACTCCTCAGGGCAAGGCAAATATGTGCTCAGCTTCATACTATGAAAACATCACTTCAATAAGTTTGGGGGTTTGTTGTTTTTGTTTGTTTGTGTGGTTTGGATTTTGTTTTAGAAACTTAAACAGACAACAACACCAAAAAAAAAGGTAAAAATATACTAATAGGTGTATCTTAGGTCCATGAAGGGAAGCAGGTGCTTTTCAAGGTGTGTGTGGACAGGTCTTGGCACTTGTTTGGTGTTAAAAACATAGCCCAATTGCAACAATGTGGTTTTACGTTTACAGGGATGGCAGAAGGCACGCTTGTGACATTAAGGTCACCATCCTGATGAAGTCCTTGAGGTCCTTAGAACCAGCAAAGATTTACTTTTTTTTTTCCCTTGAGCAGAACAAATGTTAGCTTTGTCCATGGAATTGACAGCTGCTTTGGCTGAAACTTCTCCATTTGAACAGACATCCAAACAAGAATGTCAGGAGGAATGTCCTTCACAGGTAACAATAATCTTCCCATCTGTACCATATGAAACCAAAGCCCATTTTTATCCCAGAGATGTCTGTGGGTTTACAGTAAATTAGGATGGGTGTTTTTTTTGTTTTTTTTGTTTTTTTGTTTTGTTTTTAAGGTCTCACAATTTAATTATGCTGAAGCAGGAAGTACGCTTCATTTAAGTGATGTCTGGATTTCCCTCTAGAGCTCTTTCATGGGAAGAATCCTTACTTCTTTCTCTCTGTTTAGGCCAAAGGTTTATGAAGCCAATGTAAACAGCTGAAGTGAGCATAAACACCAGAGATTAACTTCAGGACATTTGAAAGGGACAGGGTTTGCCTTAATAAAGTGAAGCAATTAATTTATATAGTATAGAGATACTGGAGAAGTGTGTTCCTCTAATAAACATGTACCATTTGAGCTTTTTGAAGATTATCTCAAAGAATCAAGGATAGCATCATATTTGTGTTCAAGTAAATTTTTATTAACTTCAAGGAGAGGAGAACTGGGCTATTACTTCATTAAATATACAGACATAGTATTCTCTGTGCATCACAATCCAGACAGATTTTCATGCGGTAAAATATTCTCAAAGCGTTATTGTCTATTTCTTGTGAGCTGTGCTCTGATTCTAACTGCCTCCTCTGCTCACTGTAGATGTTCTCTGCTTCTTCCAAATGTCCTGTCATATGAATGAGAACAATCCCATGATGCTAGTACTAAAGCTAGCAGCTATAAGTAGTTGTGAAAAACTAAGTGGGCAAAAAGGAAGAATGATATTCTGCTGAAAGAAACATATTCTTTTCCCTGATCAACTCCAAACCAAATAACTTTTTTTTCTAACAAGCAAAACATCCAACAGAACCTGTGCAGGTTAAATAAAGGTTTAGGAAGAAAGTTACGCAATCTTCAAGTATTCCAATCTGAGCAATGTGATGAGAGCCTCATGAATCAAAAATTCCCTCAGAACGCTTAAAAAATTCTGCTTGTGGTTTCGAGCCTAAAACAATGAAGGAAGAATTGTAAATAAAAATTTATTGCAGGGATAAAAAAAATATTTATTGCTTAAGTATAACTGAGCTTAAGTTTCACCAGTATTTATAAGAAGCACACTAACACTGTGGATGCTGGAGTTCACACAAACACCACTTGCCTCTACTGCTCTCAACTGATGTACAATGTGTGTGAGCTAAGTACTGGACCAAGATGACTCAGGTTAACTGCATGCCTGCCATTTCAACACTGATCCCAGGCAAAAATGATGAAAATCCAGGAACATTCAAACAGTAACAACTAACGCAGCTATGTACATTACATCTTGTCAAACTGAGTATATCCTTAGGGTATTACAAGTTTAACAATTAAAAATATCCGTATATAAAAAATCTACACTAAATGTCTTGCTTCTTTTTGATCCAAGCAGATAGCCAGTATTTAGGATAATGCCTTTGTTCACTTAGGAGAAATTGTTGATAGAACTGGTCTCTCTGGAGGCAAAGCTGTTTATTTATTAAACACAACATCTCAAACATGACAGAAGACCACATCTTTGATCGCTACTTTAGGCATCCTTTCAGCCAGGACTGGAGAAGCTCTGTCTAGACTTCTTCATTTAAGATGTTATCATATTCATAGGGCTCACTCATGTCTTATGTAGCACTCTTTTCTCCAGACAAAAAGAAAACATTGATGAAATAGGTAGTGAACCCCTAAGCTAACATGCATCTTGCAAATATGTGTATTTTGGCTGGTGACCTGCTAGTGTTTGAGAAGCATCTTTATCATTTTCTTGAGAGACAGCTACATCCTACAGTTTGATGTGATTTAGACCAACCTGTAATTACTGCATAATTTACTATTAATGACACGTCTCTCTGATGTTGCTTCTGGAAATTCCCTTTGCTATTTGTGCTTTAGATGTACCATGCCCTCACTGCCACCTTAGTAGTCATCTTGAACAGCAGGACCTCAGAAACTATTTTAGTGGCAACCTGAACAAACTTAATGTGCTTTGATCTCTTAATACTGACCGACTGAAAATCAATCCATGTGATTTTCACACCACAACTGTATCTGCATATTGAAGATGTATTTTAAGGTGCTGTCACTTTGTTGTGGTTTGTTTGGGTTTTTTTTTCCTGAGGGTGTGGAAAACACAGGAGTTACCAGTATAACTAGATACCTAATAGCAGCAGGCATGGGAGTACAATGAAGGTTACATATATGGTGGAAATGAAAGCTCCACACAGAGCAGCTTGTAGGCAGGCCCGTTCTCCGAGCAGCAACCCAAAGGGTCACCGGTAACACACCGCACAGCTCCCGCCGGCCGCTGCCGCTCTCCGACCCCGGAGAGGGCTCAGAGCCTCCGGGCACCAGCGCGCCCACAGCACCGGCTTTCCGCTGCACCCTTCAAGGGGGCCCTGGCACCGCCTTCTACCGCGGCCAGCTCTCTTCCCCCTCCGCCCGCCTAAGACTGCGCTGGGACTGAAGGGAGCAGGCAGGCAACCGCCCCTTGGAGACAATGCGCCGCCTCTTCCCCGCGGGGCGGGCGAGCGACCCCGGCCGGGGCGTCCGCCACCGGCGGACTACACCGCCCAGCATGCCTTGCGGCCCCCGCGCCACTTCCATCTTGTGCCTTTTCCCTTCAGTGAGCACCGCTTGTTGCGTTGTTTAAATAAAAACTTGGTGCCCACGGATCTCCCTGTAGTGTGTTTTTTGAGCCTGCAGTAAGGCAGGCTGCTTAAATACTTCCTTGAGAAGCCTTCAGCCCTCATGATCTGGTGGGGCGTGATTTGGCAAGGGGTGCTTGACAGCAGGCCCAGATCTCTTCTGGGCTGCTCTGTCTCCCTGAGGAGCCGTAAAACCTTTTTTTTTTTTTTTCTTTTCCATGGAAGAAATGTCGTGTTCTGGGAATTTTTTCAGATATGCGGCGGGTCAGCTCATCTGGTTGAGCAGTGAACAAGCACTGCTGCTGATTGCTCCCATCCCTCACCCCTCTCCTCGTTCCTTGGCATTTGGGACAATGAACTCAAAGATGCTGTGCCTAACAGCCTTTGATTTCTTCTCATAGCAGACATGCTGGATATGAGTGAGGAATTATATTTCAAGCTTTGCTAAATCTGATGTATCTGCCACTGGACTTTTTGTCTATGCGCTATACATGGCAGGTACAACTTACCACAGGTGTTGCACAGGCTGTATGTCAATGCATGTGCACAGCTACCATTTTACAAGTGACCATTACTCTTCTTTCTTGCTTTGCTTTGCACAGCCATGTGGCAGTCCTTGCTAGGAGAACTTGGTGCCTTTGAAAAATCCATGTTCTGCATTTAAATCTCCAGGTGGACCTCAGCATTGCCTGGGTAGCACTATCACGAGGCCTGCTTTTCATAAATGTGCCAGCCTTTTCACTCTCAGGGTTCCCTCTGGGTGCATCTTAGTCACACACCGCGCGGATACAGGTTTTTTTAAATCCTGCTGGAAGTAGGCACCTTGCTGGGAGATCTGGCAAGGCCAGGGATCTGCTGGCAAGGACCGTCTACAGCAAGGTGGCTCAGGGAGATAAGGACAGATGCACACATGCATGTATCTGAGTATGGGAGCAGGGAGAGAGGAGACAGGGCAACAACTGGACCTCAAACGCTATGGCAGAGAGCTGTATGTATGTGTTAGGAAACCTAAGAGAAGAAATTTGAGTCAAAAGGCCTGTGGAGTAGCTTGGGTGGGAGCTATGGAAGTGTCCTAGGGTGAACTAGGAAAGGCTGAGATGAGACAAACGAGTCAGAATCTGCAAGTGGAGATTAGCAGGGAGGAAGGGAAAGAAGGAATCTAGGAGACAGCATGGAAAATACATAAGGCTGTTTCTGCAGAAATGGTGAGAGGCTCCTTTTGTGTGAGCACCCTTAACACCATGTTGGAGGCAGGGACACAAGCACAAATTTGTTGTTCTCCTTCTTTCCCCTGCTTTCCTTTTTTTTTTTTTCAAAGCATGTCAGTCCCTTAGAAACAGCTTTATTCTGCATTTACCCAGCACTGTTTCACTTTTCTTTTAAAAAAGGAAAGGTCAGTTACACTTTCTGCCATTGACATTGCATCCATATATTTTTGGAACCTGTTTGTTATCCTAAGCAGCAGTGAGCTCTGAACAATTTAGGAACACTTCCTTGATTTTCTCACACTCTTCCATCAATGGGCTTCTCTCACTCCACCTTGTCTTAGCAGCAAGTTTGCAGGGTTTTCCCACTACCTCCACTATGGAAAATATGTAAGTTTTCAATCAAACCAAATTGAATACTCAATTCATCCAATCCCAAGAAGTAACCATCCTCTCAGAATCTTGTTTGCTGGGCATCCCCTATTGCCTTTTCCCTTCAGAAACCTTCTGGTAATACACTAGCAGCTCCCTGTTCTTTCCCATGGCATTTCTGCCACTTTTCAGCTTTGCTATCTGTCTCAGAGACCAGAAGAAAGGAGTATTTAAACTGGACTAGTACATGCTCAGTTACACAGTCACCTTTCTCTGTTTAGGGTCATCCACTTCCTGAACAGCTTTTACAGAAAAGCAACGTCATGATCACAATTTAATTGGTCTTTCTGTAAGGCTGGCTAAGCCCTGGCCTCCTGGCTCTATCATGGTCTCACGTGAATCAGAAATGCAGAACTGGTGTCAAAGATGTAAGGACCTGCGGGAGCAACTGATAACACTGTCTGTGAAATTGCAAGTATTCCCCTGGCTGAACCCCAGTCCCTTCCAAGCATCACTCAAGCAGAAAGCATGGGGCAGGAAAAAATATGAATTGATTTTCATTATTTCCACTATTTGCATCCTGTTTGAGACTCACGAGAATTTGAACATTAGGAAGATAAATCGAGCTCTAAGTAATTGAGTTTCTAGTCCAACACCCTATTTATGTCTAGGTTATTTTCCATCAGGCAGGCTGGAAGAATAAGCCAGAGGAAACAAACCGTTGAGGGAGGTTACAATGCATCCATAGGCATCTTGGGAGCACAGAGCAGCTCTTTGCTTAGTGGAGAATACAAGGAACAGGGTAACGGGTGGGTACTGCGTGGCCACGTTAAGGGAGAGAAAGGCTGCTGTTGTGCTGGGCGTGCACTTAAGCTCTCCAGCGCAACCGCTCCGCAGGCCCACGCTTGGGGGGCGGCAGGCTACAGCCAGCGAAGCCGGGCGACTTCACAAGGGCCGAGCGCTCTCGCCTCACCCAGCCCCGGGCAGGCGGTTGCCCTCACGTCCAGAGGGACATGTCCTCTCGCTACCTCCCCTACCGCAGCTAGTTCCCGGCCACCCGTGTCCCGCACGCCGCGTCACAAGGGGCGGCTGGGCGGGCGCAAGCTGGCAGCCCGGCTCCGCAGCTTGCTCTACCCGCGGTAGGCGCGGGACAGCCACCGACCGCAGCAAGCCAGCTCCCTCCCTCCCGCATCCGCTGGAGGAGCCGGAGGCCGGGCGGGGTGGGGCGGGGCCGGCCCGGCCGCGGCACCACCCCCGCGGGAGGGGGCGGGGCTCCTCTCCTTTGCGCCATGATGAACAAATGACCTCGCGGGGAATGAAATTTAAGTTCCATCGGGGGGAGAGAGTTCTCTGCTTCGAGCCCGACCCCACCAAAGCCAAAGTGCTCTATGATGCCAAGGTGACCCGCCGCGCGCGAACCGGCCCTCCCTCCCTAGCCCGCCGACCTCCGCCCCGCTGCGGGGCAGCTGCGAGGCGCGCCGGGCGGGCGGGAGGGAGCGCGGGGGGGCGGGGCCGGCGCGGAGCCCGGCCCGCGGCCGTTGCTGCCGTTAACGCTCCCGGCTGGGCGTTGCGCGCGCCCCCGGGTGGGAGGCGGAGGGGGAAGCGGCTGCGGGCCCACCCGCGGAGGCGGAAGTGGGGGAGGCGGCGCCTCCCGCAGCACTCTCTGCGGCAGACGGACGCTGCCCGCGAGAGGGAGGAGCAGGGGTGAAAGGGGGCGCGGGGCGGGGACCGCCCGCCTGTCCTCACGGGGCAGAGAGACAAAGCCAGGCTGCGCCCGTCGCCGCCGGGGCTCTTCTCCTGCCGTCATCTCACCCTGGGCGTCCTCAGCCTGGTCCTCCGGCGGGGCTTGGCCCTTCTCGCACACACACACCGGTCTCTCCGCCCTGGGGGTGGGTGTGTGTGGGGGTGCGCTCAGAGCCGCTGTGCACCAGGCTTCCCCCCGCTGGGCGGAGGCGTCCCGCTGCCCGAGTGACAAAGAGGCGGCGGAGTCCAGGCCGTCGGGGCCTTGCTCTCGCGTCAGGTAGAGAGCGGAGCCGCTCAGAGGCTCTGGAAGTGTCGGACTCGGTTCCCGCCTTCCGTTCTCTGCTGAACACCTGCAAAGTAATTCTGAAATCTTATTTTCATCCCTGCACTTTAGTAACGTAGCTTGTTTTATTCCCCCTCCTTCCTCTCCTACCCTTACTGCCCTTCCTTCTGCCTTTCACAAGGGTTTAAATGGTACCGGTGGTACAAAAGAGTATACACAAATACGATAGCAGCCAGTGAGTGGGGGGCCGTTAAGTGTTGCAATAAGACGTGATTGACTCACTTGGGCTTGGTGCCAAGAGTAGTGATAGTAATTATAGAGCTTTATGTAAATATAATATTGTTTTGGGTTATCAGGGGGATATGAGATAATTTTTCGATCCAGTACGGACTTACATCTGTACCTAACTTATGAAGAGTTCTGGCTTTTTGTTTTGTTACAGAGAGGGATGAAAAGGTAGATAATGCAGCTGGATTCTTGAATTCATACTTTTTGGTGCAAGTTTGCTAGTTGTGTAGATCTGTGTTTTTCAAACATCTTTGATCAGGAACTCCACCTCCTGTAATATTTTGGCTGCCTTTTAAGTTGATTGTACATGTATAATGTACATGTATTCATCCTAACCACCCCAGCAGCTTTAATGCCAACCCTAGAGGTAACTTGAGTGCAAACCATTATTGTGCCTTTTCTTCTTTATTTTCAAATACCCTAGGCTCCAGCATGACTGTCCTTGACTCTATCCATAGTTCTTAAATTCTGGACTCCCAAGATTAGGCTGCACTACTGTAGTCTTACTGTGCATCTGGAGATACATGGTCTATCGAGAGCCATTCAAGTGCAGGCAGAATGTTCCTTTGTTGTTCCTGGTCCAGATGCTCTTAATAATCTACTTGAGGTGAATTGTGAGGTGCAGGCCCTTTCAGACAGGCCGGTTTTAGATGTGTGAAAGAGAAAAAGAAAGCAAAGGCTCGGATATTCTCAAAGCCTTTACATGTTTTGTGGCTAAGATTCTGTGTTGTCTGGGAGAGCAGCATTTCTGAGGTTTATATGTATATAGAACTCTGTTGTCTCCTGCTTTGAGGACATAGAGACAGCACACAGGAGAAAACATTAGTAGCCCATGTATATATCTGCATATCAGCATTGTTTTGCATCTTCCTCTCTCTGTCTTGAATGTATGGGATGTTTGAGGACAGGATAAAGATGGTTAGCAGTCCCTAATCTTGAAAGTGCTCAATGAACAAATGTTTTTTTCTTCTGACCATATAGTATAATCTGTATCTTCTGCTCATATCAGTATTCACTGGAAAAGTCAGGTATCTTCAATGTCTGTAAATAAATATTTTTTAAATTATTATTATTATTAGTGCATAAATTCCCTAAATACTGTAAAGCTCACTTTCTCTTAAGCTTTTGGAGACATGCTATTCAATGTTTGTTTCAGATTGTTGATATTGTTGTTGGAAAAGATGAGAAAGGCAGAAAGATTCCAGAATATCTGATCCATTTTAACGGTTGGAACAGAAGGTAAGAATCTATATGCGTGGTTTCTGTTCTTCTGTTCTTTCAATTTTATTCTGCAAAGAAAAGCATTGGGGAGAATATCACAAAATCACAGAATTGTCATGGTTCGAAAAGACCTCTAAGGTCACCATGTCCAACTGCCAACAGAACCAAAACAAAATGAAAACAAAAACTCACCTCACCATCCCACTAGAGCATGTCCTGAAGTGCCTCATCTACATGTGTTTTGAACACCTGCAGGGATGGTGGCTTCACCACCTCCCTGGGCAGCCCGTTCTAGCACCTGACTACTCTTTCAGCAAAGAAATTCTTCCTAATATCCAGTCTAAACTTCCCCTGGTGCAATTTGAGGCCATTTCCCCTAATCCTGTCATTTTTCACTTGAGAGAAGAGGCTGCACCCACCTTACTACTACCTCCTTTCAGGTAGTTGTAGAGAGTGATGAGGTCTCCCCTCAGCCTTCTCTTCTCCAAACTAAACAATCTCAATTCCCTTAGCCTCTTCTCATAGGACTTGTTCTCCAGACCCTTCACCAGCTTAGTTGCCCTTCCCTGAACTTGCTCCAGTGACTCAATGTCTTTCTTGTGGTGAGGGGCCCAGAACTGAACACGGTATTTGAGGTTCGGACTCACCAGTGCCAAATACAAGGGACTTTGATGTTTGCATGAGTATTTTTGGTTTTGTGAATGCCTTTAATGACTTGCTGACGTTGACACATTGTGCTATATCCGTAAATTTCAGTGGATCAGTTTGATAGCCATGAGTTTAAACTTTATGGGATATCTGCCTTTGTAATATGCTTGTGGATCCTAGTTTTCCATTAATAAAAGGATTTTATACTTTGTTAAATCTAGACCCGTCCTGTTTGGTTATCAAGGCCAGTAAATACGTGCAGTCTCTGACTGTGGTCTATAACATGTTGATGCTACAAACACTATTGTGTGTTAAATCAAGGTCTGAGATTTTTGGATAGCAACATGAGAGTTGAAACCATGTGAATACAAAAGGATGCAAACCTTTCGATACAGATGTTGCTTCTGAATGACACTGAAAGAGCACTTTCTAGATTTAGTGTATACTAATTCATTAGTAACCATGAGTGGCATATATTCATAGCCGTTAATAATTTTCTTTTGACCTATCCTTAGCTGGGATAGATGGGCAGCTGAAGATCATGTTCTTCGTGATACAGACGAAAACCGCAGATTACAGCGTAAATTGGCACGGAAGGCTGTGGCTCGCATGTAAGAAATCCTTTCGGTCTCAAAATGAATGAGAGATTCATTTTCAAATTCAGATACATACAGGTGTCTACAAGTGAGCTTGGCCTCCAAGCTCATGCTGTAGATGGTAGATATCTACTCACTACAGTCACTGCATTCTAAGAGAGATACTCTTTTCATACTAAGGTAGATAGCCACGTATTGTTATTAAACAACACTCTGAATGAGTAACACTTAATAATGATCTCATTCTTAACTATTGCTGCGAAATGCCTGTATACTGGATCTGCATCTTCCCAAAGAAATGTGCTTGAAAAATAACTTGGGTGGGAAAACCTGAAGTATTTTCAGCCAAAGGCAATAATCTAATGAATTGTTGGCCATGGCTTAATGATCTGCTTGAGAACACAATTGTGAAGTAATGTACAGACATTAAGGTGTTCACTCTTAGACAAGCATTGTCCAAATTATTTCAACATTAATTAATGAAAATAAACGTACATTTCCTATGCATTTGCATGTAATGCCATTAGCTAGGATAAACAAATAATATTATCCAAATTTCAGTGAACTGTTTTATGTTCTGTAGGAGAAGAAAGGGAAGAAAGAAGAGACGTTGCAGGTTGCCTGGTGTTGACTCTGTATTAAAAAGCCTTCCTGCTGAAGAAAATGATGAGAGTAGTGAAAACTGTGAGCTTATTTTCATTATTTGATAACTGGCATGATGCTTTCAACTTTCTGAGCTAGGGGTGCAGCATGTGCTGTAACTTGCTATTAGAATGACAAGAAAGTGTCACAGTCCTGTTTGAAATACATGGAGGCAGTCATATGAGGAGTAAGCATTGTTTCATGCTAAGCATCTAATTAAGTTATCTCCTTTCTTCTTGTGTTCCAGAGGCTTTTCCTGGTACCACTTCCATTCAACTATTCTAATGTATGATTTCAGAGCTTAGTGCTGTTTTGTTTAGTGTAGTATTACTAGGTGCAAGAAGCCCTCAGGTTTTTTTGTTGCTTGCTATTAGGAAGCAAGACACTTCCCCTGCTAGTCTTTCTGCATATTTTAGAGGACAGTAACATTTTCTTTTTCCCCCACTTTATCTGGCACAAAAGCCTGTTTCATGACTGATTTCACTCTCGAGCCAGCTCTTTGATTTCATAGCGTTTTTCTTTATAGCTTGAAAACCAGCAGGAAGACTGGCTGGCACTTAACTGATGTTCTTGCAACTGTCAC
This sequence comes from Actenoides lindsayi, assembly GCA_025331215.1. Lineage (NCBI taxonomy): Eukaryota > Metazoa > Chordata > Aves > Coraciiformes > Alcedinidae > Actenoides > Actenoides lindsayi. The sequence goes on from WTSP01001972.1 coordinate 41,132, forward strand.
TGCACAGATCCAGACCTTCTGATTAAATGATTAATATTTTAATCCTCTGTTCAGAACTGTAGTCCAATAAAAATTGAAAAGATCTGTGAATGTTCAGAAATGTAAGGAGTTTGTAAAAAGTGAGTGTTTTTCAATTAGGGAGGATGGAAGAATAATTCCTGTAAAGTGATTTGTTTTAGTATTTAAAAAGTTTATAGTGTACTGTAAATACTTGTGTGTTTAATTGAATGTAAGATAAATATGTGAAATCTCTTTTACACAGCTATAAGTAGTTCTTCTTCTGATGACAGTGATGAAGGAACAGATGAAGAAATAAAAAGTGAAGAAAGTGACATAGAAGAGAGAACAGAAATGGTATATTGATGAGCTCCTTAATTTAATAGAATTTAAACATCTGCATTTCAAACTCTGGAAAAAATGAAGTGGATGAAATACAGGCCACAGCTGGTTATTTAGCTGAAATTAAAAGCATAATTTTCTGACTTCTAGTGCTTACTGTAGTTGAGTTTTTGACAATTACAAATGATGTCATATTCTTCTAGAATTCTTTAATGTTAATCTAAAGATATAATTTGACACATAAGGCTTATGTGGTGAAAACATAGCAAACTAGGTTAACCAGACTTGTGGGTGCTGTAAAATTTTACTGGTCCATGTAGGTTGAACAAACCGTAATAGCAGTTGGATTCTTCTGGCTTTTGTATTTTACTGTGAAATGGACATGTCAACTCTGATCTTAAATTAAACTGTTGAAGACTGACTTCAAGAAAAAACATTTATTTTCTCTACATTATTGACAAGAAAGTACAGTGTGAACAGTTGTTCTGAAAGTCTGTGGAATCTAAGTACTACAGTGTGGGTGTTCTGAAGCAGTAAAACCTAACAAATTTCTGTTCGTTCTTTTGTGTTAAATACTTAAGTGAATGATAAATTATAAAAAAAAAAAGGTTTAAAAAATAAATCTACAGATGACTTCAAAGCAGTATGGTTAAATTGCTTCAGTAAGGCTACTACCACTTATTTACTATTTTAACTTGATTGTTATGTTGTATCCTGATTAGTGCAGTTCTTTTTCACTAATATTCATGAAGAATTCTTGCACTGCTTTGTTACAGAAAGAAGAACAAGACACTCATACAAAAAGGGACATGGAAGAAAGAGCAATAAGCATAGAAATTCCTGAAGTCTTGAAAAAGAAGCTTGAGGAAGACTGTTACTATATTAACAGAAGAAAACGGGTATGAAATAAGAACTAATAAATGAATGTGCACAGGGGGTGGGGAGAACATCAGAAGTAGTTCTTGCAAATAACAGTTCCTGGTTTCTTGAACTTGATCACAAAGATGAGCTTAGACAGTACAAGATAGAATAAAAAAGAGTTTAGGGAGCAGACTATAGCTAAAACAGTGAATTCCCGTTATATTTGAGAAAGTAACATTTCAGTACCCAATTGTGTGCAGATTATTTTTTTAAAGCTGGAAATGTAGTAAGCTTGTTAACTTGATCATATTTGTGTTTCTCCAGATGTTTATAAAGTATTGATCACAAATGCAGTTGAAGAATTCAAATTAATCACTCCTGAAATAACTCCATGCACTAGAGATTTATTAAACTAGTCAGTACTTGCAATTTCCTGGTTTAGCTTTGTATACTTACTACTTGTTTTTGTAAGACATTATTTTGTTGTTTCATTTTCAGCTAGTGAAACTTCCTTGTCAGACAAATATAATAACCATCCTGGAGTCATATGTGAAACATTTTGCTATTAACGCTGCTTTTTCAGCCAATGAAAGGTCTCGGCACCATCAGATGACGCCACATGCTAATATGAATCTTCATTATGTGCCACCAGAGAAGAAGTAAGTAATCTTTAGTGTCCAGTGCTATTGTCACAGGAAGAATGACCCTGCATTCTGTGTTCTGTTTCAAGGCTGTTTGCTTCTGTGAGCGTATTCTGTGAGGTATGTCTATTTATGGGGCTTAAAATGCTTGAGAGATACCTATAGTACAGTAACACTGACAATTTGTTCATCAGTGAGAGAGTCCCTATAATCTGAAAAGTCATTATGCAAAAGCATCAATATCCTCTTTCATTGTATCACAAGTTCTTGTGAATATTGTGACTCATTTTGAAAGAATTTCTATTGCTTTTGTGTATGTAAAGAATTTTTTGAGCACTGAGAGAGTATTGGTATGAGAATTCCTTATTTAAATAAAACCTAACAGGTTCAGATTTTATAAAGAATAAAAGCTTTTATACAGACACTTACAGATATCTTCAAGTGCAGGTGGTTTTTCTTTTATTTTTTTTTTTAATTGACATTATCTTACATCCTAGAGGCAATATGCAGGGAAACAATGGGTGTTGTAACACCAATCCTGTTTATTAAAATTGACTGTGTCTTAGATGGTGTTTCCTCAGCTCAGCTGTATATTCTTCTACCATTCTGCAAATGCAATGTGTTAATCCCGTGTGTTTTCAGTGTAGGTTTTTTTGGTTGTTTTTTTCCCTTATGCTAAAGATTCTCAGTATTTGATGAGACTACATCTTTAAGTCTCCACTGGGATGAAATCTTTTTATTTTATCAAAGAGAAATCTTGACTTTTGTTACCAAGTTCTGTTTTAATGGTGTATAATTTTTCTATTCATTGCAATATTTTGGTCTATGCAAGTGTCTTCATTTATATTGTTGTCATTGATTATTTGACAGCTTAATGATGCTTTCCTCCTTTGTAATATAATCTCCCAAACAAGAAGGTAGATGACACATCAGAAATATGAACAGAAGGTTGTATGAACATTATGATTTTTAAAGATGTATTTTTAAGTGACTACCTCAATAAAGAAGGTGCTGCTTTAATAAGGAAAATGTGTATAATCATAGTGATATGTTAAGTAGGAGAGAAACAGCTGACAACTTTATTGTATTGCCTTCACTGCTCTAACACAGAAGGTACTTGACCTTGTCATATGTGAGTGGGTTTGTGCACATGGTTAGTCCCCTACTCAATTTGTATATAGTGTTTAAAAAAAAAAAAAAAGCAGTAGTTTTAGCCAGTGGTATGGAATGGTAATAGAATGTATGAAATTTCTAATGTGAGTCACTGTGACATAATCAAATTACTGTTACCATGCTCATCTCACTCGAGACATGAGAGATGAACACTTTCATAGAGGTAAGAGGTGTTGGAGGCAACCTGGACTCAACATTCTGGGTTTGGCTTCTAACAGCACATCTACGCCATGAGTCTTCCGGGCAAGTTTTTGTTGGTTCACTGGATAACTTGATGCACTGAACTGTATCTTAGTGGCTACAGATCAAATTCTGCATATGATTTTTGGACAGAGGTTCAATCTGCTGAGTATTTTTTCTGGCAGGTGCCTCTTCTTTGAGCCTAGTAAACTTGGAAAAACAAAATAATGCTTATATGAAAAACTAACTTTATAGTACATAAAGTAGATTGTATTAATCCAGGAAATAGTAATACAACAGAACAATTGTATGGTCGTTTGACCTTATTAAGCAGACTTTTAAAATTTGTATTTGGCTGAAGTTACCAACAGCAATCACTGTTTCTTTAAATATGCTTTTAATCACTCATCACTATCTAGTGATGAAGTTGGCATAACATAGTTAAGATGTTAGTGATCTGTATTATAAGAGAATTTCCTTCACCTACACTGAAAAATTTTGACTTGAAATTTTGAAATTAATAATCCTCTTTTTTTTTTAAACTCTAGTGTTGAGCTATGTAAAGAGATGGTGGATGGGCTGAGAATAACCTTTGACTTCACACTTCCATTAATCTTGCTCTATCCTTATGAACAAGCTCAGTTTAAGAAGGTGACTTCATCAAAATTCTTTCTTCCCATCAAAGAAAACTCAACAAATACTAACAGGTAGGTTGTCTATATGGAGTCTAATACTGCTTATCTCCTGAGGAAAATGTAAAAGAATGTGATTGTGTTCAGAATAGGATGATTTCTCACAGACTTTGACTTAAAAATTGTCTTGATAAAATGTTGAACTTTTCTGTGAATTGCTTGCCTGAATTCAGAAGTCACATTCTAAATTTCTGTCTGGTTAACTTCAAGAGAGGTTTGTACTGACTAGTGTAGAGTTATGGTGCAGCTTTGTGTGTGTGTGTGGGAAAAACCCCAAACATTGAAATTTAAATTTGTGTTCATTAACTTTTAAATTTGAAAATATGCTTCTGGAAAATAGTATTTAAAAGGAGGCCTCGTCACTTCGATAGTTGTTGAGAGGAGACTGTCTAATTTCATTAAGTATGTAACAAGATCTGTGGAACTAGAAGGATCCCTTTTGGGGGAAGAGCCCTCTTCACTTCTGTAAAACTACCTTTATTTGATAGAAATCAGGAGGAACTTTCCCCCAGTCCTCCTCTGCTGAATCCACCAACGCCTCAGTCAACCGACAGCCAGCCTCCAACAGGGGAGCCGGCCACGCCAAAGAGACGAAAAGCTGAACCTGAGATTCTGCAGTCGCTGAGGCGCTCTACGCGCCATAGCTCTAACTGCGACAGGCTGTCGGAGAGCAGCGCTTCCCCACAGCCGAAACGCCGGCATCTTGAGACCCCAGCTTCTATGCCAAAGCTCTTTTTGCACTTGGAAAAAAGTAAGTTTTGCCCGTTTCAATTGTTGCTCTAAACAAGAGTTTTTAAGTCTTGCTCTTTTTGTAACGTCATCTGGATTGTGAACTGAATGATGGAAGTAGAAATTTTTTTTTTTTTTTTATCAATTATTTATCTCTGAAGCTTATACCAAAGAAAGAAATACAAAGCAGTATTCTCAGTACTCTGGTACTGTATTTCTCAACAGAATTCAAGGAGCTGCTTTTGTGAGCCTACTTTAGGATAGCATTTATTGAATTCCAGCACTTCAGACTTTAAACACTTTAGCTGCAGGCCTTCATTATGTTTCCTGGCTTATAGTTCCATAAAACAGATAATAAAGTCTATTTCTGATTTTTTGTTTTTCCTTCCTTTTTGAAGAAACCCCTGTCCATAGTGGATCATCTTCACCTATAACTTTGACTCCTAGCAAAGAGGGGAGTGCGGTTTTTACTGGCTTTGAAGGTAGAAGAAACAATGAATTGAATGAGGTAACAGCTTTTTTTTTTTTTTTATGCTATTGTCCTAAATTCAATGGTTAAAGGTTTCGTTGACCTCAGAGCAGGACTGTGTAAGAAAAGGTTTTGTTTATCTTATTTATTTCATCTTTGTTTTTTTTTAAATTCTTCACTGAATAAATTATTTGTGGTGCTATAAAGATTTGATAACCAACATTTTCATGTCTTATGTTTAGGTTTTGTCCTGGAAATTGATGCCAGAGAATTACCCACCAAGTGATCAACCACCACCTCCCTCATATATCTATGGATCTCAACATTTGCTACGGATGTTTGGTAAACTGATGGAAAACTGTGCCAAATCAAAATAGCTTTATTTGGTTGTGGGCTTTTTTGGATTTTGTTTGTTGTTTGTTTGGTGTTTTGTGTTGTGGTTTTTGTTGGGTTTTTTGTTTGTTTGTTTGTTTTGGTTTGGTTGTTATTTTTCTTTTTTTCTTTTTTCTCAGTGACTGTATCCATGTCATTTTCTGTTTATCACATTGAATTTATTCTAGGAGAAATGTACATTTTATTCTGTGTAAACCTCTTAGGCTGTTCATAAACTTGCTTTGCTCTTACTGACTCAGTAAGCCTTCATTTAACAAAAGTAAACAAGCTTTGCTTCCAGTAGACTTTTAAACGTCATTAAACCAAGCAGCATTCACTTTCTCAGCATGTTTCCTATTAGTAAGGTTTCAAAAGATCACTAAGGAACTTGCAAAGAAAAGTGGAGGCTGCAGGGAGAAGAAAGCTTTATATTCTTCTTTTCTGTACAGTAGATAAAAGCAATTAGAAGTTGCTTTTAAAAGGACAGGTGTAAACATTATTTCTCTTACTTACAGTGAAGCTACCAGAAATACTGGGGAAGATGTGCTTTCCTGACAAAAACCTGAAGGCTTTAGTGAAACACTTCGAAATGTTTCTGAGGTAATGTGACACAATGTACTACAGCACTGTTTGCATTGTTACATAGATCAGTGTCTTGGAATGACAAAGGATTTTTAAAAGATGATGTTCATTTGCTATAACTCAAGAATATGATAAAATTAAAAGAAGATTTTAATAATAACAGTTTCAATAAAGATTAATACCAGATTCTTGATTCTGTAATTAAAATTTAAGGGAACTCCCTACTTAAAGTTTTGATGAACACAGTGCTAGGAAACTGAAGTATAAAAGTTTATTTGCTAGTATGTACAGAATGACAAGTCTGAGTTAAGAAGCATATTTTGAGGAAATCCAAACTCCACATTGTTATTTTTGGGAGTATAATCTGAGAGTTTTGATGTTGCATTGATAATAGTAGGGGGATAAACTTGTGGTTTAGAACATGCATTTGATTCTGGTACTTGGTTGTGGTTTGTGTTTTTGTTTTGTTTTTAAATAAGTGTCTGTCCTAATTGTGCTTTAAACAAAATGGTTTCTCTCTTATGCGCTGCAGCGTCTTATAGAGGAACCCAAACTCTTTCTGACCATGGTAGCTCCACTGCTGGAGTCAGCATGGTCATACCTGCACCATGATCAGCTTTGTTTGTCAGGTACTCTAGTTAATATCTCTGCATGACATTGTAACAGTAGTTAGATACCTAGTGTGGTACTATATTGTGCAGCATTAATACAGTGGAAAATGAATTTGCCAAGGAAGACTTACAGGAGAAAGTGTTATAAATGGTAAACATCTGGAACAAATATGGAACTCCTAAATTAATTTTGGTCAAAGACTGTTCAGTAGCCCCATACTGAAAGTAACGTAATGTGGCACTAGCGTATCAAAAGTCCTGCAGTACAACATTCTTCTCTTGAAGCATTTAATTTTAAAATTTTATTGATTCTTTATGTCAGACCCTTATCAGAATTCAAAACATATTTAAGTTAAACAGGACAGCATTAGAACTTATTGCCCAAAACCTGTTTTTGCTTGGGATTGAATATTTAGAGTGCCTAACTGTGGATCAGTTTTTATCAGATATCTGCCTGTTCAGATTCTTCTGTGTTTGTCAGAGCAGGTCTCTACTCTTTATCATCTTAAATGCAGTTTCTTCAAGCCGATTCTATGGATGAAGCTGTGGTGGAGTTGGATAGAGGGAATGTGGAAATATGTCCTCCTCCCTCCACACAAGCAGGGAGGTGATTAAACTGAAAGTTCTAGTGGTGGCATCCATATGTGCCTTATTTTTCCATCTGACCATTTTGTTGAACTGTGTAGTCTATCTATAAATAGAAATAATAATAAAAAAGTCAGAAGATGTTTCTACATCAGCATTTTTAGGTCAGATAGAACAGCTTTTGAAGCAAATCTCCTGTAGTTCCCACTTACCGTGCTGTGTTTTGCATTGAAGGGTGTGCTGGGTATGCAAGCTGGATTCGTTTTGGAAAACACTTAAGCAGAAGTGTGCCTGGCTACTAGGGGGCATTCAGTCCTCAAGACCAGACTACAGCTAAACCAAAATCAGTCCCCCAAGGCAAGCATAGGGAGGAGATCCCATATCTGGTACAAGGAAGTATTTGAAGGCAGTGTGGTTTTTTTCAAGTGCCTTCTAAGCCAGTGTCATCTAAGTTCTTTCGATGCTGTTCTCAAAGTTTCTTTTCTATCCTGAAGTAATGATTCCTGTGGTTTTGTCAGAACTGGTCACATTGAGAACCTGCCTGAAAAAGCTTCCAAATTGCAGTTAGTGCTGTAGGAAGCATTTGATCTTAGGTGTCTGTGTCATGAATAGTCTTCTTAGTCTAGTTTCCTTACCAGATATGCTACTGTGTATTAAATAAGTAACATAGAAACAAATACAAATAATTAGAATTATTTTTTTTTTCAACACTTGTTCATGGGACTTCAGGACATCTTTCATTTAGGTATTTCTTTCTTTGTCCTGTATGTTACGGCAAGTGGTCAAACAATTACATTTTCTAGAAATTTGTTCAGAATTTATTTTTATCACAGAAATACTGCACTATCTGTTTCTCATCACAAGAGAAAACTTGAGGCTGAAATGACATCTTGTACTAGTTCTTCAATTTTCACATTTTGTCTCTTCCTTTTTGGCAGTGGAAAGATTAATGGATGTTTATTAAAAAAGATTTTCTATCAGTTCTGTTCTGGCTTACCTTTTGAAAGGTAAGACCTGTCCTACAGAGTCTGTATGCATTAGATGATAGCAACCAGTTTACTTAAGGCTGCCTACTTTCTTTTACTGAATTGCTCTAAAGTGACAAGCTGAAGTACTCTACTTTTCTTTGTTTTCTGATAGCAGACAAGGGATGAAACTGTCTGTTAACATTAATAAAACTGTTTCTGAACCTTCACTGAATTCTAGGTAGAGTAGTCCAAGTATAAGCAGTTTATATATTTTTAAATAAAACTTTAATGTGGTACACAACTAATTTAGTCCTAGCAGAGATACTGATTTAATTCTGTATTATGATTTTATGGCTAAAATTTACAGTTTCATTTGACATTTGTACTACTAATCTCATTTGGGCTGAGAAACTGATACTTATTTAATATAACACTTTGTCTAGAAGCTTGTTTTATTGAGTTTACTCAGTACTTGATAGATGCATTAAATTCTATCTGAAATGCTACACGGGTAATATTTTTCAGTCACGCCCTGAGATTGCTGCTACACAAGACTGAGCTCAGTTTTCCAGACAATACAAATTTTTGAGTGATGTACAAAATACATCTTTTTGAGTTTCATATTAAGTAGAAGCTGGTATCCTGTGTACTTAGTGCAATTTTTTCTAAGTGTGCATAATGAAAATTTCTTTATGAAGACCATGAAAGTTGAGTTCTCAATTGCAGAATTTGCAGAAGCAAAGAAAATTAGTTTCTCAAATTAAGTACAAAACTTCCTCTTCGAATTATTTATCTCTGAAGTAATTTGCAATACTTGCAGAAGAATAACAGTCTGAAATGGATGTTGGTGACAGACTTGCCAGTTAGTTTCACTGAATTTCACTTGCAGATTTAAGTTTAGTCTTCAGGAGCAAGCAGTGGAAGCTAACACAGTAACTGGTGCCTACTAACTGGTAATCTTATTAGCAAAGGACTCCTGATTAAAACTTTTTGCCTAATAGTTTTTGAGATAGAATAAGTATTGCCTTTTAACCAATTCCATTATTTCACACATATTTTACTAAAATGCTCAATGTGCTCTATTTTATGACTTCTCTGTGTTGTGAGGTCCATAGCATGCCTCTGGAGGCTGCGTAAGTGATGAGAAATGATAGGCAAGAAGGTACCAGTTTGGGGTTTTTTTGCCATGTCCATTGATTTGAACACAGCCTTGACTTGGAAAACTGCTTTGGGATCAGAGAGGTCTCCTCAGGACTATTGACCAATAGGAGTTACTTAAAATTAAGGAGAATACAACATGTCTGCTTTTAAAATAGCAAGACCCATCTTCACCAAGGTAATTTCAGTCACTTGCATTTTAGGAAAAGAAGCAAAGCAAAATGGTGCAGCCCTTCATAAAGCCATGAGTATTTTCATTTTAATAAAATGCAGAAGAACAAGTGATTAAATACTTCTGAAGTAGTGTTTCTAAAATCTCTAATAACACTTTTCCAGATAAGACCAATATATGTAGTATTTCAGATTATGGATAACTATGTTCTTAATGGCCAAAGACTTTGATTTTATTTTTAAAACCTACTGATATTTCAAACTCAGTATAATCCTGTAAGTTGTCCCTTTCATTTTAGGTCTCATTTTGTTCCTTATGTTTTACAACCTGCATGTATCTATTGTGCCACTCTGCTGCATTGGTAGAAAAGTCTTTTAGTCCTGTTGAATATTTTAAGAAGGAAACCAAGTCAGAATGTGGCCAAATTAGAGGGCTGTGATAATAAAATGTGTACGTGGAAAAATGAGGAGTTTTGCAGTAACTTTAAGACCTAGATCTCTGGTTTTGATAGCACAGCATTTTTTGAGCATAGTAATTTTATTATCTGTAATTGCAGTGGTGAATTATGACCACTAGTCTGTGCTAATGTGCAGTTAATGAGACATTATTAGTGGCCTTCTGAAAATGAAAAAATGAACCATTGCACACAGTGAATGAATAGAAAACATCCTTATTTAGGTGAAGTTACTTGTGATGCAAGCAAAATGATGCTTATTTAGGTGAAGTTGCTTGTGATGCTTGTTGATGCTCGTGAATAAAGTTGCAAGTTGGCAACTGATTAAAACTGGCCTTTTGGAAGATTGTGAAGAATCATTTGCCTCTCAATTTTGGGATAAACTGGTTATTTGACAAAAAGTATCTGTGCCACATAGCAATTACAACATACTAGGAAACTTTATGGAGTTGGAGCCTAAATATGAGAAAAATCAAGGTTCCAGTGGACAGGGGTGGATTTAGAGGTGCAAAAAGGTAAAAAAAACTATTGATTTTTAAAGTTTTGAAATGGAGTTCTACTTGCACAGTGAATGTATATGTTTGGTTTTTCTTTTTAGAGCATTATTGCCATTTTACTGGGGCTTTGCTGTATTCATTGAATGAGTAGAAAGGTAACTGCCATTTTGGTGCCTCTCAAACTTCTTTCACATTTATACTGAAAGCTTCTTAGTCAATGGTATTGTACAGGCTCTTATTTTTCATAGGCTTTTGTTGTTTTATTGATCTGCAGAATCTGCTCATGTGTGCTTATTGTTCTTGACAAAGGTTTGATTGCTTTGTCAAAAATATTTCCTGCAACTGCACCATATGGATTGCTTCTCTTCCTTCCCCTTAACAAATCACCAGGTGCCTGGGTATTTGAATGAGAAGCATCTTCCTACTCGTAATAGCAGAGGTTTGGATCATGCATCTAAAACATGAGGTTGACTACAATATTTTAAGTGTTACAGTAGCTCTTTTGAAAGGAAGCTCTAGGAATTGATTCTGAGGTCTGTGCTGGCCTTGCCAAAAGCACGTCTTCATCCTTAAGACCAAGCCCTGACTCCTGTATTGAGCTATTGTAGGACTGTTTTTTCAAAAGGCCTACTAGAAGTGAATTTTCACTCACTCAACCCGATTACCTGAATTGTTATGTTAGCAGCTTGGCATCTTCAGAGTTCTCTGCACTTGCCCTTTAAAGGCCAAGGAAGATGATTTTTGTTTTCTGTAGGTGGATGAATGGCAAGAGTCCACTCAACAAAACAAGCCTTTTGTTTTCTTTGGCATGATTGTTGAGACACTGGGCATCAGAATAAACATCTGAAACTTTTAACTTGACTTGTTCTGTTGACAGCATTAGGGTTATGATGAACTTTGTGTTGGCAAGCTTTTGCCTTAAGGAGTCTTCCAGATGGTGGCATGCCTATCAGTTGGAGGGGATGGGGAGCAGGTGGTGGCATACGCTTTGGTGTGAAACTGAGCCTTTTAGCTTTCAAGTCCTGCATTTGAGTAGTATCTCCTCTCCAAGACTAGCTTCTTAATCTGTAAGTGACATTTCTTTTGATAAGGTGACTTGTAGAGCTAGGATCCATCATGCTCTTTAAGCAAATTACTGTAGATCGATCATTACGAGTTGCCTTTCAAACAGCATCTAGCCCAGGCCACTGACCTCATCAACTCAGAGCTGTAGTGAAAGTGTGTAAGATGTCACCTTCATGGAAACTTTTCCTTTTAACTCAATATTCTCGTACTTTTATGTCTGAGGTCCTTCTTAAAATTCTTAAGGTTTCCTTTATTCATAAATTTCGCACTTTACAGGCCATCTCTGCGTTTATTCATGTGATGGTAGCTGACATCTAGAAGAGTGTTTTTCTTCATGCAGAGACTGTTCAAAGAATAAGTTGTGTTGACACTGCCAAGACAAGGACATTTTTTGCTACCAGATGGCACTCTTAAGGCTCATATTAAATCAGTGACTGTTGAGAAACTTCTGTGACATTTTTTATATATATATATGTGTGTGTGTGTCAAGTGGCCTTTTAATGGGGATAACAATAGTTCTATACCTTGGCATTCTTTTTGGTACATCTGCCTGTGTAACTTGCAGCTGGATGGTAGTATATTTGTGAGGCTATTGCTTGTAGTCACCTGAGGTAAGCTTGCCTATGGACTGCTACACCTGAAGATCAGATGCTTGTCTGGACTGTGCATCTCAAAACTCAGTTACTTGCAAGCAGTTTCACTGTGTAGGCCTATGCATATGAACTCCATGAAAATTATCAAAATGGAAAAGTCAATAACACAACAGGTTACTGAATTTATCAGATCTGTAAGTTAAAAGTAATGAAACAATTTCTGTATAGTTAAATAGCAATGTGCTTTCTGATCGATAGCTGAACATTGGCTCTGCTTGCTAAGTACAGCTCCCTCTGGTTTTAGATCTTGGCTCGTGACTTGCAGGTGTCAGTAAAATTGATCTTTGTGCTATTTCAGCTTTTCCAAGAGCAGAGCATTAGTGAAATACCCAGTAGCTAAGTCTTACGGGACTCAAAATATTTCTGTGCCAGCTTTCTGCACTGCGATCTAGTTTGGGTAGAAAACAGCTTCAGAATGGCCGCTGCTCTTTCTAAAAGATATACAAGGGATTGGGACAGAAGCTGACATGGTGTTCTTTTGCCCATTTCTTCCCACTTCTCTGCAGAAAATAATTTGCATCTGCTATCTCTGGGTTATTTTGCTTTTCACAAGTGCTGCGTAAGAGCAGAGATGTACGTTTGACCGCATGCTTTCTGCCTGACTGGTTTTTTGTTTGTTTTTCTTTTTTGAGTTGTAGCAGTGCCACAAGCACCTCAGCTGAAATTTCTCATCTTTACCAGCTGTCACTTTAACTTGCACTAAAATGGCGTTTATGACTGGTGATCTTAAGCAAAAGTCAGGAAATTTATAAGAGAAGATGAACCTGTTTCCCGTTACTTGCCCTTAAAATTCTTGGAACTGTCAGCTACCCAATGTGCTCTGAAGGTTCCTTAGTTTTACTGATGTTCTTTTGAAAGATGCTGCCTCCTGTGATCTAGTGCTTGGTGCTGTGTTTTACAGAATGCTAGCCAATGGTGCTGAGAATTTGATCTGCCCCCGTAGTTTGTTTATCTCTTGAAGTCATTTATATGTGTTAATGAAGGATTAATAACTAAATTCCATTTGTGGCTCATGTTAATCTTGTGCAGTCTAAGTATGTTGAAAGTTAGGCTTAAGTCTGTTAAAATATAGGCATTATTATTCTTATTTAATACCATCCCCACATATCCCAGAAAGTGAGTTGTTGCTAGTGACAGCCAGGTCAGAGCAGTTGATAGTGCTGGTACTTTATTAGCTTCTAAGTTGCTTTTAGAGAGGTTTTCTTAGAGTAAGGTGTGTAGTGCAAATGAATGATATGTTTCATTGAAGATTAGGAGATTGTATGAATTGGTTTTGTGTTTCTTTGAATTAATTTCTAAAGGGGTATCTCTGCCTCATGGGGAAAAAAAATAAAATAAATGTAATTTATGGCCTGGTAAGCCTGGAAAAGTATGTGGTGAATGGTTTTAATGACAAGGCCTAGTAAATCACTCGGTAGTGTGGTTCAAACAGTGTATTAATCAAATATTGGTGGTTTTAATTTAGATCTGTCCCTAGATTTTTAGTTCAAGAAAAGAAAAAAACCCTTATTTTCTGGTTCATTCTTCTGCTGAAGTTTAACTAATTTGGATTCACTGCTTGGTAGTTCATTGAATTCATTATGACTGATTTTTGGTCTTTCAGGGGAAAATATTGCTGGTTTTGTTTAATTTATTTAAATGCATTTACTTCTGTGAATAGGAAATCGGTATCGTGCAAAAGTAACATGCTGTAATATTAAAAAGAACTTATTTAGAAAAATAGTTTTCATAGAAGTTGGTTTTTTTTTGCTTTGGGTTTTTTTTAATTATCTCTCAATCTTAATTTTGTAAGCTTTTTGGCTTTGTGCTGTTTAATCAAATAGGAAGCTGCTGTTGGACCCAGTGAGAAACTAGCACAGCATGAATACTTATAGGTAAAAAGTATGCTGAAGTATTTATTGCATTTAGGGTTGTGTGAATGAAGACTCTGAGAAACTTGAAATTTACTTAGCTCTTACACACTTATTATGATAGCTTATGTGGTGTCAGCCTGTGGCAGAGCCAGTTGGATCCTTGCTTTAAGTACAAAAGAGATCTTTCTTTTGGCAGTACCTGCCCAGATGAATATTGCCAGAAATTATGTGCTTGGTTGGACACAATTATGGGTCATATAACAGAGGCTTTTCTGCTCAGTTCCTTAGGTAATGGTTAAAAACAAAACCAACCTGCCCTTTGATCTTCTGGAAATGTATTGGTTGTCCAGCCAGTTCACTTGTGTCTTAAACCTGAAATGTTTTACATCAGAAGCCACCATAGGTCCCTCCATACTGTTAATTACAGAACTCCTATGAAATAAGCAAATATGGAGGAAGTTGACAAAGTGCCTTCTAAGTAAATGGTGATACACTGCAGGATTGATTGCTTCTAAAAAAGCTTGTATTTCTCACTGATTTTCCTAGAATTAGTAGGATGTAAGCAGTTATTCCTCCAGTTTAGCACTTTTTTTAATGCCTAAGTACAAGAATTGCATGTGTGTAAAAAAAATCAACCTTTTTTCATTTATCTGCATTTTGTGCTGTACCATTGATGTATAAGCTCTCAGCAAGTAATATATTCCTGATTAAGTTTAGATTGTCTTCGGTATAGAAACTTGTTAGTATTCTTTGATGCCTTGGCTTTCTTAAGATCAAAGGACATACTTAGTTCAGGCAGCATAGCTGTGAGTGAGGATGGAGAAATGCTGTGTTTTTAATTGCTTTCACCTATACATTTTTTATTTGGTTTCATAGAATCATAGAATGGGTAGGGCTGGAAGGGACCTCCGAAAGTCATCTAGTCCAGCCCCCCTGCAGTGAGCAGGGATACCCTCAACTAGACCAGGCTGCTCAGAGCTTTGTCCAACCTCACCTTGAATATCTCCAGGGATGG
>WTSP01001973.1:0-82182 GCA_025331215.1 Actenoides lindsayi
ACGCTTCGCCGGGCCCGGCGTTACGCCGGTGGCGGCTGTGCTGCCGGCGGGCGGGAGCGGGGAGCGCCTGGGTGGTGCCACCCCCAAGCAGTTCTGCGCCGTGCAAGGGAGACCGCTCGTCAGCTACGCGGTGCGGGCGATGGAGAGGTAACGAGGCAGGCGCCGCTCGGCTCACCCTGTGGGCCTTCCCCGGCCCCCCGCCGCTTGAGGCCCGTTCGCCGGCTCTTGCCGGACCTCGACGTGCTCTCGGTCCCCAGAAAGCCGCTGGCAGCCGCCAGCTACCCTCGCCTCAGGCTCTGGGTGCTCCTGGCGCAGCTGCCCCACGGAGAGCTTGGTGTTGCGTTTCGGCGGGATCCTCCGTCCCCGCCCAGTCAAAATACGTAGTAAGTGACAGGGTGGCTGGGAAAATATAGGCCTGGATTGCTCTGAACTGTGACTAGGCGGGTTTACCTGGGGAGAGGTACTGAGCAAGAGCTGGGCCCTGTCCCAGCCCGGCTCCGATACCGCCATCCAGGCGGCTCTGCTCTCCCCAGCGCTGCCGATAACTTGAAGCGGCATCGCTTTCCATTGCTGCTGGGGAGCTGTTGGAGACAGCCTCGAAGCTCGAAGGTGTCTGTAGCTGCAGTGGCTAGCTCGGTGAGCTACCTGTCTGCTGTTGGAGAGAGATGTAATACTATCTAGAGGCCTTCGGGAAAACATCTAGTCTGCAGTAGCTATGGGAGACGATCTTAGTAGTGTCCAGAGGCCTCGCAAAAAAAGATTCCCCTCTTTATAGTGGGATTAGTTTAGTGGTCTACAGGGCTGGATTGTGCTTCACCATTCGAGTCCAATGTGGAATGCCCTGCCTCAGCAGGAAGTTTTAATGCCCACCCAGCTTAAATTGAAGTAGAAGCTGATAGCTCAGAGCATAAGGCTGCATGTGAAACTTTTCTTTGTTTACATTGGAGTAAAGAATTTGGGTAATGGGTTTATCTTTGTCAGGTTTTTCCTTTCCATAAGACTGTTGAGTTCTAGGCATGTGACTGACAGTTAATATATTGTTGTCAAATGTTAACATAATGTAAGTCTTGTATCTAATGTCACTTGAAACACTGCAGGTAGGAGTGGAGTGTCAGATACATTCTAGATGTTTTGCAGTAACTTGTAGAAAAACACACCTAGATTTTAGAGAGTGTTTAAGTGGGAAGGAGCAGAGGGTGATGAAAAGAAATCGAATTGTCGACATTTCCCCAAGTTTTTAACTCATGGAAATTTCTACAACCTCAAAATTGGGACTCTTTCCATTCCCACCCAGAGAGGCTTCCCCCTCAGGTCACTTCTTACTTTATGAAAGAAATATTGCTTGTTTTCTTTATTTAATTTTCAGCAGCAGCTGGTCACAAAGCTAAACACATGAGTAAGCAAAACCTCCAATCCAAAGTTCGTCACAGCTGCAATTTCTGCCAAAATGTCATGGGAATCTACAGAGGAGAGTAATATCGTTCCTCACTGTATTGGAGACCTGAAAAAGAGAACAGAGTGAGGTTTGGGAAGGAAATTATATTCGTAGGAAAAAAAAACATTATTCGTTAAAAAAACAAAAACAAAAAAACCCAACCCAAACTTTCATTTTTGCTGCCAGTAAGCTCTGGGAAAATAACAGTTCTTAGAGCAACGGTATGATATTTATGCCCTAAAGATGCAAAAAATTAGAAGGTTGGATTCATATTACACAGTCCAGACAGATGTGCGATCCCAAATTGATTCTGAGAGTAACAATGTAGTGCCTTTGCTTAACTTTAGGTGTGCAGTAACTGGTGCCACAGACCTTTCTACCGTTTCTGTACTGAGCTGGAACATTGCTGGTGTGTATGTGTATGGAGAGTTGGGAACAGATGTGGTCTAAAGCTCAGACTGGCTTTCATTGTCATCTTGACACTTTTACTGCGGGCTCTGAAACTGTAAAGGAGGTACCTTGGTTTTACTTTGTGCGAAAGTATACGCGAAAATGTAATACTGAGTAACTGCAGATTGTTGCACAGAAAGTCTGCCACTTCTGGGTGACATACTTTTTAGCTGTCTCCCGATGTCTGTTGTTTATCTGCTGTAATTGAGTAAATCATTGACTCATTAGCATGAGAACTTCTTTTGCACTGGTTATCTCAGCTACTGCAGCTATATTTGAGGTTTTTTTAATATGGAAAAACCACAGCAACATATAAAGAGAAATATGAGCAAATCAGTAACTTGCTGTTACTCAGCATGTGCTTTTTAAAAATCAGGAGAAAAAGATTTTTACACTGTTCAGCTGAAAGCAGTAGAAGTCTTAAAATATTGATGGGGGAAAACTGGCAGACAGGACAAGAACAGATGTGAATGAATAAGCAGCGCATCAATGAATAAGCTCTGCATCCTATTGCGTGGGATGACAGCATTAGAACATTGGCCTGCCAATAATAGTCAAACATGATGCCCTTAGGAAGAGGAGGTGAGGAAAAAACAGGGTGAAGAGGAATGACTTTTTTACTGCCAGTACAGTGGAGCTGATAGGAAGGTCAGGTCCCACCTTGGCAGTAAAATTAAAGTGCTAGAGAACTTAAATGTCTGTTTGTCCCATTGGATTTGTTTCTGCTTTTGTTGAACTTAATGCAATAACCTTGCATAGTTCAACAGAAGGCTATTCCTCCCTATTGCTTCTGTACAAGCTAGTAGGGTTCTTCCTCCATTTTAATTGTTTTGGTGTATATTTGTTTAGAATAGAGCATTTCCAATTCCCTTTCTGAGACAGGGAGGAATTTCAGCTCTATGGGCATGTGCACACATGCTTTACCTTACTGTTTTCCTGTCTAGAGTTTTAGTAAAGGTTGATTATAAAATCACTGTGGGACAAATAAGCTGCTGTTTTTCTTGCTATGCTCATATTTCACCAGTTGTTGAAAGTGCAGTGAGAAATTACAAAAGAGGAAAGCAGAATTAATGTGTTTACTGGCAGAATAAAAACTTTCCGTAACTGTTTCAGACAGCTGTCTTTACTGTGTTTACTGTAAGGTAGCCTATTAAAACAGGGGCCCTGATATTAAGAAAAACAAACCATCACCTGGGGGAAGCTTCCGAAGAGTTGCCTCTTCAGTAATGTCTTGTGTAATTTATTTGCCAAGGATTTTTCCCCATTGTCTGATGCATCATTTGCTCTAGAGGTCACACAATTAGTTTTGTTAAATCTATCTATTGTGATAGTTGCTTTTGTCTGGTTATCATTAGCTTATTCTTAAAATTGCTATGAGATAAAAGTAATCACAGCAAACAACGCAATTGTTTTAACTTTGCAAAAGGTATCTTTGACCAATAAGGAACACTTTTTTTTTTTTCTTTCAGGAAAAAACGATAGGCTTCTGTACATGAGATGCTCAAAATTTCCTTAGTGTACCTGTGAAACTTTTCATACTTAAAAGCTCCTTGCTTGCATTTTTGAACTGTAAAAGATAGATGTGTTCATGTATTTTTTCATATATGAATAAAGTCATAACAAAGCTGTTAGGGAACAAAAGGATATTATGCTTGCATTCTGCAAATGCCTTCTATTCTTGACACTTCTTTTTCTCATTTTATACTTGAGTAATAAGATGAGCAAAAGTAATATTACTTTTATCTATTACTTTTATAATTATATAATGATTTATCTTGTACCTCTGAAGAGTTCCTGTGGCAGTGAAAGTTCATATTTCAAACTACTAAGCCGTCTCAGCAGTGACTGCCTGCTTCTGGCCTTGTGTTGCTGATGCAACTGCTGATTTCAGTAGGTTACATGTTAAGTAGGTTGCTACTGGTCTGAGTAAAAGTTGCAAGAAACTGAGTGCAAGTATGTAGTTCTTATGTCAGATTTATGAGCTCTAAAAAGGCCAAGGGCTGGGTCCTGCACTTGGGCCACAACAACTCCATGCTATGCTACAGGCCTGGGGTGGAGTGGCTGGAAAGCTGTCCAGCAGAGAGGGACCTGGGGGTGCTGATTGACAAGCAGCTGAATAGGAGCCAGCAGTGTGCCCAGGTGGCTAAGAAGGCCAGTGGCATCCTGGTTTGCATAGAAATAGCATGGGCAGGAGGAGCAGGGAGGTGATTGTCTCTCTATACTGGGCATTGGTGAGGCTGCACCTTGGGTACTGTATTTGGTTTGGGGCACCTCAGTGCAAGACATGGAGGTGCTGGAGCAGGTCCAGAGAAGAGCAACTAAGCTACTGAAGGAACTGGAGAACAAGTCTTATGAGGAGCAGCTGAGGGAACTGGGGCTATTTAGTCTGAAGAAAAGGAGGCTGAGGGGAGGTCTTATCTGTCTCTAAAACTATCTGAAAGGATGTTGTAGAAAAGTAGGCACTGGTTTATTCTCACAAGTAACTACTGACAGAACAAGAGGGAGTGGCCTAAAGTTGCACCAGGGGAGGTTTAGACTGGACAGTATGAAAAATTTTTTCACGGAAAGGGTTGTCAGGCATTGGAACAGGCTGCCCAGGGAGGTGGTTTGAGTCGCCATCCCTGGGTGTGTGCAAAAGCTGTATAGTTATGGTGCTTGGGGATATGGTTTAGTGGTGAACTTTGTAGAGTAGGGTTAATGGTTGGATACGATGATCTTAAGGGTCTTTTCCAACCTATGATTCTTTGATTTCAGGCTTAGCACTGATTTGTAAGTGAACTGATAAAAGGTTAAACCTCAGTCACATTTGTACCTGATCATGCCATTTAGGTGATACAGTCTCAGAACGTAACTCTTGGGTTATTTCATTTCCTCTGCAGTCTGTGTTATGGAGTCACATAACAGCTTTATCTGTTGTTGAGTTAATGAGCTCCTTTACTTTGAGTTCTAGTTCAGCCAATATAAATGTATGTATTTTTGTTTGAAATTGTATGAAACAATACTGTTTTCTACTAGGCAGCTGGTCTATCTGTAGGTGATGAGAAGGACAGTCACAGGAAACAAATACACAGTCCTTTTCTGCCTCATTGTTTTCCTTCTACTAATATTGAGGTCTTCCCAAGGCATTTGTAGAGTGATTATAACGGGGGTTAAGTTCTGTTTCATTTGATGAGACTTGGCTTTCCACTGTAGAGCTACAGCCTGTGTTGTATGGAAGCGGTAGAGTTCAGTATCTAGTGCTTGTTAAAGCACACTAGGGTACAGTGTTCTGATCTTTTTCATTCCTTGTACTGATTCTTTTTGAAGCCTGCACGGAAAGAGTGTTTACTAGTTTTAAACTGGTGTTGAGCTGGTCCTGAGGTTATTTTAGTATGAAATCTTTCTGAAGAAAAGGGTGTGACAAATTGAGGGATGGAAGAAGATCCATTTACTGCCAGATTGATTGTATACTGATGTCTTTCTACTCCATTAAAACACTTCAACATTTCCATACGTAGACCTTTAAAAGAGTAAGTACCTGTGAGGTGCACAGGTCTCATTCATGAGAATTTTTGGCATACTTTACTGCATTATACTTTTCATAAGATGTGGGATGTTAGGCTTCAAAGCATAAGCTGTTCTTGTACCTAATCAATCTAGAGCGTACCTTTACACTCATATGAATAGGTTACATCTCTGAATGCCAGCTCTAATTATAGAACATTAGTCCAGAATGATTGTAAGGGGGACATAGTCAAGTTTATAAATGCATTTATCCAGACACAGGGTGGAGCTGTGACCGCATGCTGTCACTTTTTGGTGTATTGTACCACTGGAGGCCTTGAGCCATTCCACCCGCCCTGTGCAGAGATTTATCGTAGGCTGACAAGTACTTCTGTTCTCTTCCCTTATCAGAAGATGCTGTGTACTACCTAGTTGCTTCACAAGCTGTTTTGTTTGACTCCAGAATGGGAAATGTCAGTGCTCTTCTTACACAGTCACTAGCAAATGTTCATATTGTCACTGTTTCTGGGAACTGTGTAAGGACATAGTCTTTGAAAATGAGTGGGGTTCTTATTCCTGTGTAGTTTGAAATAACTCTTCTTGATTTTTGCTTTATTTAAATGACTGACTCTCAATATTAAAAAAAAAGAAAAAACCTGAGATGAATCCAACTAGTTTGCCTGAGTTCTGAGGTGAAGTTGTGCAGAGGTGCTAAATTTTGTGGCTAAATATAAGACTATGACAGGACTCATTTGGGAGATTTGAAAACCTTGTGATGAACCTGTGATGAGTGACAAGTTGAAATGAAACTTGAAACCATACAACTTCAGATTTTACATTTGAACAACTTCAGTGCTTAAAATATGATGAGAATATGTTGGTTTGGCTGTATTTTCTGCCTTTGTTATTAATAATATAAAGACAAATATTTTTCTTTTGAGGAATGCTAATAGCACTTCTATTTGTTTTATTTTGAAGAGTTTTTAAAATTTATTGAAATAATTTTCTGTGGAGTTCTATTAATTACAAAAAATGCAGAAGGTGGAAGATGCTCTGTTTCATATAGTTCTAGGTGAGTGGTTTGTATCACATATGGCTGTGCTTTTGAAGTGAGGGTACTTTGTAGGCATTGCCTTCTTGTGTGTTACTGCAGAAACCAGGAGCTTGAGCCTGTGTATTTCTGAACTGTAAATTACTCTTATTTTTCTAACTGGAATTACTTCGTACCTTAGTCCATCTTGTGAAGCTATTGAAACTAATATTGCAAACACAAGTTTTAACTGAGATAATATAGCATATTTGCATCTGTTCCCTTCTAGTTGGATGTGTAGGCTACACATGAGTAATTTTACTGTAGTGAATAGTGAATTGTTTTTGTAATTGTTGCTCATCTGATGATTTTCTTGTCTGGCATGCTAAAAAACTCTCCTGTCATCTGTGTAAACCCAGAAAGAATATAAATCAATTTGAAATCCTTTTTTATGCTCTCTATATAGCATTTAGGAAACACTGAGATAGCTGGATTTGATTCATGGTATTTCTGTTATTTTGAAGTACAGTATGCCACATGTGAATTTGTATTCCTGTGTCCTTTGACACAAGTATGACTTCAGCCTAACTTCAGTTATGACTGGTTTCAATCTTGTGGGTCATTATCCCCCAACACCAGCCCTCAATTGTAGAGCTACCCTGATATCAAGGGCAGAAACCTGAAGTTCTCTAAAAATATGCATTTCATATTATGGTAATTTTACCTAGGATAGCTACGTTTTTACATTATGATCTTTGTTTCTGAGTTTTTTCTTGATCCTCTTATTCATTTCTACACAGTGTACTTCACAGTAGAAAGTGGAGTATTCCAGGTCCCCAGATTTGCCAATTTATTTGAGGCTGAATTTTGAGAAAGCAAAAATATCAGACTGTAGCTGATTGATTTAGAACTTATATTTGAAGCTAGGAATGAGGCTGGAATAAGAAATGTTATGAAGGCTCTTGGAAGAGTTAGCAGAAGGTGGTTGTTGCATGGGGTTTGTTTGTGTGTGGTTTTTTGTTTGGTTTTTAAAATTTTATTTATTTTAGGTTTTTTTAAATTTTCTGCCCCCCCATCCTGCCCTGCTGCAGACTGGTTGCTGGCTGCAAGTCCATTCCCAGAACTTCATTTACTTTGTTTGACATCCATGTATCAATAGAAATCCTCTTATTTATCTTTCCTTTCAGGGTTAGAGTGCTAATACACAAAGCCATAGACTTGAGTATATTGAGAGATGCCTTGTTTAGCCAGCTTGCTTTTCTTCTGATACGAATTTCTTTGTTTCATGGAGGTATCTGTACTTGCATTTAGTCATTCATGTCTATTTTCTCTGTTTTTGTACTGTTTCTTTTAGGATAAGTTGGATATCCAACATTATTGTGGTGGTCTCTCCTGAAAATATGGAAACAATGAAGTCTATAATTGAAAAATACGGCCACAAAAGAGTTACAGTAGTAAAAGGTGGAATAACTCGTCACCGCTCAATTTTTAATGGACTGAAAGTGTTTGCAGAGAATGAATCTTCCAAACACCTGCTCCAGAAACCAGAAGTAGTGATTATCCATGATGCTGTGAGGCCATTTGTTGAAGAAGATATTATTTCACAAGTGGTTATGGCTGCTAAAGAACATGGGGTATGTACTATATAGCAATGCAACTCTGCAGTCTTCATTATACTGCATAGTGTAAAATCGTGATGGATAAACAAGGATTTTTCTAGCAATTGTCTTAATGTATGATGTTGATTTTTAAGTAGAATAGATTCAGAATCCCTATTATGCAGAGAGGCCAGATGGAGACATTTTTCAATGCCACAGGTGTTATTTGCTGTGGGGAATAATTATTGCTGTAGAGACTATCAGTAATAGATTGAATTAATCAGCAATTTGTTAGTTGAAAGGTAGATTACATAATGATAGTTTACCTTTTTTCCATGCAGAATTCTCACATAATGCTAGAGTAGTTCAGTGATTGCTAACAGTAGCTAAAGAGAGTACTGCATTGGTTGACCTGCAAACTGTGTGGTTTTTATCACAAACTTATATTCAAATCCCAACCAAGTTTCAAGAAAGCCATCTCTGTATTAATGCGAAATTTTTCTGGAATCTATAAGCATTGCAGATTGCTGGGAAAGAGCTGACAAATTGTGTTATGCAAGTAAAATGGTAGAGTTATTAAAGGCATGCACTTGCAACAAGAGGAACTCGTGGATAAACTGGCTAAGATAGTGATGTAAGAAATCGTGACTTGGCCACAGGCTTGTTTGTACAATTTGCTGTCTTTACCTCGTACTTCAGTGTTTCCATTAATAAGTTTGCAGAGTGCTTCCCTGCTTCAAGGATATAATTTGAGGTAGAAGTCATTAGCGTTAGCTGATTGTTTGGGTACTAGAAAGCTAGGAAGGTCTAGCTCTACTTGTCTTTTTTCAGGAAATGGGGTAAAAGATAAACTGACAGATATTTTGCAGCTTTGACAGTAAAGGGTCCAAAGAATTAATTGTGGTATTTTTTTAGAGCCCCTCCACCTCTTTTTTTTTTTTTAAACCTTGTAGTGTAAAAGGCGAATGTACAAAATATTTATTATGAAAATTAAATTATGGAAGGTTTCCTGGAACACTGTGTTAAAAACCTAAATATATCTAAATATATATCTATATATAATATATATAAAGATATCTAGATATATTGGCCTTCTGACTAATAGGCCTGTACTTTTGTAGATTGGCTTAATAAGAAATGACAACAAATAGAAACTCTGCTCTATAGTTTTCAGTGAAACAGAACAGAAGTTTCCAGTCATTAAAACTTAAATTTCATTAGATTTTTAGCAAGGTTTTTGACCTTTTTATATAGCACAAAATAGCTTTCCAGGACTGATTCTCTTCCAAAGACTTAAAAGTAGATCTGCTATGTAAATCTGTTTTAAATGAGACTGAGAGTAGTAGAAGAATGGGATTGTACTGATGTCAAGTTGAAATGAGTAACTGTTTTCTGTATGTGCTTGTGTTTAGGTGTCTTTGCATGTTATGGTATATCGTATTTCATTTGCCTGTGTGTTTAAGGTTTTTAACTTGTTCACTTTTTCTTGAAACTTCTGTTATTTTAGTATAATATTTTTTTCCTAGTTTTCTTTTTGAGTGGGTGTAAGACATTTTAAGTAAAAAAGTGGAGAACCTAGGCAACCTCCATGGACTTTCTCAAGGCAGTGCACTCTAGTTCATTTGAACTTCTGACTGGTAAATATTTCTTTACCTAGATCTCCAAAGTGTCATTTGATTTCAAAAAGTGATCCTATACATTTGTCATAGTCTCTTCCATTGTGTAGTGTTTGTCTGAAATGTATATTATTTATGGGTTCTGTGGTAGCTTCCTGTGTTGGCTTAGATCCACTGAATACAGTGAGGGTAGGCTGTCCGAGTACTGGACTCCAAAAGCTATTAGCTGTTGATGTTACCTGACAAAGTAGTTGAATTAAGGAACATGAGAAGAGCCTCATTTTAAATAACATATTAGAAAAGCTTCCTGCCAGTGTTGACTGTCTTCGCTTGACAACTACAGAATTCTAAAGAACTGCATGATCAGAAAGCTAAGACTTTTTCTCATAACTGACATGCATGGTTTTGAATATTAGAAAAAAAATAATTGTGAGAAGCAATCATCTTTAATTCTTCCTATAGCCAAATTCTTTGAAGAACTGAATCCCTTTTAGATACACAATCTTTCAGTACAAAAAGTAATTACTTCCTTTTGCATTATGTAGAAAGGTACAAAACCTGGCAAAAACATCATCTTAAATCACTAGTGTAATAGGGGTAATGCTGTATTGTTGTTCATCTGCATACCATATAGATAGCATCATTATGAGAAGCTTTAATGTTCTTTAAAATGGCAATCGATCAAGTAATTTATTTCACTTCTAGCTGCCAATTGTCAGGCAAACTGCTTTATTACACTTACTAATCAGTTTGTTATTTGCCTGTAGGAATCAATGTACACTTTATACAGAACTGATGGATTATGCCTTAAATCTCCCAAACAATCCCTTGATTATGTGAAAATACTACTTTGTAACCCATTAGATTCCACTGATGTTTTGGGGGTAGCTTTGCAATTAAAGATACGTGTTTCTAGAAACAAATTCTTTATTGCTAGTAAAAGTTGGAAAAAGTGGAAGCTTCAGAAGGCATCAGTCCAAAGCCTCTAGCAACATCTTGTTGCCAATATGGCTTTTTAAACAACATAACTAAAAAGAAAAATGCTTAAAAAAAAAAAGCAACCCATAACCAGAAGGCGGGGTGGGGAAACTTGTCAGTTCTGCTGTTGAGAGTTAGAAAGACTCTGACTGTATATGCAATTCATGGTTAACATAAACTAGATTTGAAAGTACAGTTTATTTCTTTGAGAGAACTGAATCAAAACAGCATTCTTAAAAGCTAGTTTCTGGAAGCTGTCTAACATCATTACTTTATTCTCAGCTTTAGTGAGGATCTGAACAAAGCATACATGCCAATACAGATGTACAGTGCTACTCAGTCTCACAGACTCTTATTCATGTACACAAGCATCAGTCAAAATAATACCTCCAGACAGAAATCACTGCATACTCAGTTCAGTCTGATCTAGTCTCTGAATTTACTCAGATCTGGTGCTGCAGTTATCAGTCTTACTGTATTAGAAGGCTGGAGCAGAAAACTTGCAGCCATACATATGCCTTTTTTTCACCCAGTTAGATTTTTTTTCACCCGGTAAGACACTATGTATGATTACAGAGTAGCGTTAGCAAAATATGGAGGAGGGCAAACCAAAAATCACCCATTCACTGGAGGTGAAGGAGGACTTGGGATTAGCAATGAGCTGGAGCAGTTCCCTTTGTCCTTTCTTTGTTCTTTTTCTCTTAGAAGCAATTATCTATTTACGTTTTCTTATCTCCTCTGTTTTTGCCATATATGGAATATTTTACATATCTTTGTCCTCGTTGTTACACTCAAAGTGATTTTTAGCCAGCTGTTAAGGCTGCATCAGTAACAGACCATTTTTGATTCATGTTTCTACACTGGGTCATCTGAAGTCATCCTGTGCCTGTGTCCTTAGAGTTTCTGCATTCTTTGTATGCTGGTTACTTTAGGGGTCTCCTGCTGTCCTGTCAGACACTTGTGGAAAAGCACAGTCAAGAACTGATGACGTATTACTGTCTTGGCATGATTTTTATTCCACTAATAGAGTAAGTTCTGTAGCTTAGGCGTCTCTGACCTATATCAATGTAAAAATACGTATTAATGAATTGTAGGGGTGTAACATAGCAATTTTAGAAGAAAATAACATTTGAAGAGATGCATTATTGTGAAGATCAGAACCTGTTCCCTATCCGTGTAACTTTTCTAGATGTGTGAAGAAATCAAGTGTGGTTTTGCATTATTCCTATCGGAAACGTATGGATGTTTCCATAGCTTCTGGTGTTATTGGTCCCATAGAAAGTTATAACCTTCTCACCCAGGTTCTTAATTGTTTTCTGTGTTGAATGGATAAGTAACATAGCGATAACAAATACTTGAATTCTTTGTCCTAACAAGATGTAGTGTTTAGTGGTGGGAAAGCACTGGTAAGGGGAGAAACAAATCCATTTCCCAGCCTTAGTTGAAGTGATGTAGAGAATTCATTGCTTTTGTTCGAAAGGATGCAACTCAGCTGAAATATATAAATCATAGGCAAATACTTAAGTTATAATCTCCCTTTCTTCTTTATAGCATTTCTGTGTTGTACCTAATAAAACTCGTATTTAATCCTTTTAAAAGGTGACTTAATCCCATGGATTTTAGCTTCTGGAAGTCTACACATACAGTAATTTTAACCTTACTTTTAGGTAGGATTAGGTAATTCTGGAAATAAATTTTAAGCATAGGTTTCTGTACTGCAGTGGTTGCTGAGGTCATGTTTATGTAATGTCTATAAAATGTACATCCTTTAAATTTAGAGAAACTGTGTATATGACACTACTGTTGATTTGAGGCTAATAAAAATCTCTATGCTACTGGAAAATGAAGCAGCCTTTAGTCGAGGTGTATCTATTCAGTCACTTGGATTTCTCCTTCCTACTGCAGACCAAAGAGGTAAAGAGTAGTTCCTTAAAATAAGGGAAATCTCACTTTGTCCAGCATGTGTAAGTAGCTGAATATAGGCCTTGGATCATTCTGTCTGCTTCTACATGGCAAGATTTGGAAGAGACTGTTAGCCATAGCTCTCTGCCTAAGGATTAGGCATGCACACATCCCTGAGTTTTTCCCCCTTTTCACCAAATATTGCACTGAGAGAAAAAAATAAAATAAAAAAAATCATCCAGCAGTGCCCCCAGCTGCATTTTGTCTGAGTGCGTGATCTGAGTGGTTGTGGCAAGAGCAACACCAGCCCTGCAGGTTAGGTGAAGCTTCTGAAAGCAACCCTGTCCTGTTTCATATGCTGTAATAGTTTGCTGGACTGGTTCTGTGTGTATCCTTCTGTTTCTAAGAAGATAAGTGGTTTGTGGTGTGTGTGTGTGTATCTATATATATACGTAGAACTAAAACTGCCTTGAGGAGCAGTGAAGCACGTAGGAGAAAATTCTTGAGGTATCAAACGCATACATATGTGTATTAGAGTTGCTTTTTAAGCTGAACTCTCAGAGTAAGGTCTAATGATCATTTTATAGAGCTCTTGATAACAGAGAAGGTCTTAGATGAAGTTTGTATAGAGTTAAGTTGAAATTTTGAATCTAATGGGCTGTAAGAGAAAAAAGCTCAGGTGAACGGTTTGCTTCCAGGAGGGGGACAAGCAGTTGTGAGAGAAGCAGCTGAGCCAATTCAGAAGGGAAAGGCATTTGATAAGCAGGTACAGAAATGTTCAGAGAACTGCATGAGCACGAACTGTAGTGTTTGTGGTTTTTGGTTGCTCAGGCCTGCGTGTGTGGGAAAGAGTTGTTAATTAAACATTGCAGCTTTGCATTTGGTTTAAGTTGTGCAAGAATCCTCCTACAGCATCTCAAGATACATATTTTTTTTGGTAATATAATGCAAATCGTGTTTTAATGCTATGCAGTGAATTGGTAGCCTTCACATAATGATACGGTTGATTTCGTAATGATGTAGGCTTTCTGGAGGTAAAATATAGCTTCTTAACCGTAATTGTAACTTCTGTGACAGTAGCTTCAAGATTTCTTCTACACTGAATACAAATGTTAACTCATCTTTTTGTTGTCTTACTCTAATATGGCACAGTGCACTCTCACTGATAGCTTTTTTTCAATATAAATCAGTAATTAGGGTATGAAAGATAAACTTGCTGACTGTAAAATGTATTCCCTTGTGAATGCAACATAGTACTGTGCAGACAAAGTAAAATAAAGAGCTTTATTAATTTTAGGAGCAAAAGTGATTGGTTTAGTGTTAACTTCTACAGCAAGTACTCTCTCTAACTTTTTATGCCTAGATTTTCAGTATAGCACTAGTTGTGTGCTGGTAGCTCACCTTACTGTCATTTTATGTTGAATGAATGCCAGAAATGTAGAGCTGTAAGTATACTTCAAAGTATTTTTAGAAATACTTGAAACTACTGGTAGTATCCAGGCCACGTGATTTGCTTTGGAATGTTTAAATTGCGTAGACTGAATTTTACACCTTTTAGAATTCATCATAACTGTGTATAATATACAACTATTCCTGACAACTGAAAAGGTTAAATAGGTCAAAGTCTTGAAGCACTATATTGGCATGTTCTGCTCTTTAGGCAGGGGATGCTGTGTGGTCTAGATCTGTACTGCACATACACAAATAGGGATCATTAGTAGTATTATGCAGACTTCTTACCAACTTTGAAGCACTCAAAAAAAAAATCTATCAAGAAAAGAAAATGTAAACAAGAACACATTGTTAAACATTACCACTATTGCACTCTGACAAAAATTAACTGAATATGTTGACTATGGTAATAAGACCTTATTTGGCTAATAATACAGTAATGTATTTTATTGAATATACAGTACTGTTGTATTTATGGAAAACACAAACTTTGTCAATGATCCTTTTATTTCTCACAAGCAATGTACAGATAAGGAGTGCCCTAGAAGAAATACTATATAATTTGTATGACATAATTAAAAATGTATGTATTGTTTTAATCCTGCTAGCTTTTGTAATAATGCATTAAAAATAGTTAATCTGATTTATGGCAGTAATTCATGATACAAGAGCAGTATAAATGACAAGATTTACTTTAAGTTTGCTTTTAAAAAAGAATCCTATTTTAATATGAAATCAGACGTTCACATAAATCAGTTGTATTGTTGTTGACTGCAGTACTGCTTCTTGTTAGTGCATACATACATTCTTGGTTTTGCTTCTTTTCCGCTTTCACTATGTTCTTGAGCTTGTTTTTAGTGCTGTGTGTTGAAAAATTGTAGTCTGCGATATGCCTTGTTCTCCTTTCTTCCTCCACCTCATATATATATTTTCAGCTGCATATCCATATCATCCTGTCTTTTTCAGGGGAATCTTTATTATTTTCTCTGAGAAATCTTACTTTTTTCACAGGATAACATTTAGAAATTAGCAAGTTGTTGATTAGGTCAAAACAGTATTTACTACCGCTTACAGGTGGATGCTTTCAATATAAAAGAATGGAAATTATGTAAAGTAAAAGACGTGCAGTCTCAATTTTTGAGCAGAAGTTTCTGTTATCAGTAATATTCTTTAGTTTGCTATAGCTAATTGGGACTCTGACATGTCTTGATGTACATGTACTATTCCCAGTTACTCAGATAGTATGTTCTGATAAAGGTGACCTCATTAGAAGAAATGCTTTCTTTTTCTTAAACAGTGTCATAAATATACATTACATTTGTTTAAGGGATCGTGTGTCTTTGAAGTCAGTTCAATGTACAACATAGTGTCAGCTCATTAACATTGGATCAAAGTGTATGTTAAATTTCTGATTAAACATCCCCTCTTTTGTAGCTAGGAATAAACACAATTATAACTTCTTCCTTCCTGCTGTTGGTTTAAGATTAACATGTGCCCGATCTTACTGAGTTTGACTGTTGCTCCTAGCCAGCTCGGTAAACAGAATTTAAGTAAATTAGGTGAAGTTTAGCATACGAGCCTTTTTTTCCTAGTGTTCAAAACTCCTTACATCTGTTCTAATTAACCTTCTTTTTGTCTGGCTGATGATTAGGTTTAGTATCTGTGTTACACCAGGCTTGTTTAACATTTCAACCAGTGCTGTCCTTGGGCAATTAAAAGCTGCCAATACAAATATATCAAGATACTTAGAATTGCAGTGGTTGGTGATACTGCCTACGTAGAAGAAATTTTAGTGGCTGTCTTACTAATGAGAATCAAAGATGGTGTGTCCCTAATGACTATGAATTTTGATTTTTTTTTTGTCCCAACAAAATTAAAAATAAAGTAATTTAAGAATTATTATTTTTGCTTTAAAAAAGGAAGACACCTGGCAGAAAGAAAGTCATCTTTTTTTACTGCAGCCTTAATCTCTAATGGATACACTGCTCAAGTTGTGGATTGTACTTGTTTGTTGGTAGAAGGAATTCTGTCCCCACCATGGCATTGCCACTCAAATTATGCTGTGTGGTAGAGTCTGGGTGTGAGTGTGGGTGAAAGCCTGATATGCCCTGCACTCAAATTTATAATTCTGCAAGATAATGAGGGTATTTCTACTTTTATTGTGATCTGCTTGTCATTACTGAGTCATCCTGGTTGCTCAGGAGTTTTGACTCCAGGCCATATCGGGTCCTTCCAGAGAAATGAGCAGCTGAGGTACTGGTCTGGGGGTGGAGGGGGTGGTGTAGTGTGTGCCTTTCAGACATGACATTAACAGAGGGAGTTGTGGGGGCTGATGGTGACAAGTTCCAGTTGAACCCGTGCACCCAGACCTGCTGCCTTGCCTTGCTGTACAGCAAGTAGGTGGGTTCTGCATGCAGAATGAAGTTATGAACTTGGTGGACTATGTGCAGGTTTGAATCAGTTCACTTTGGAAGTCTGGCTAGTTTGGGCCTCAGCATGTGTTCACACCTGAGGTTAGAAAACTGCGCACATGTAGCCAAGTTGTGGTTATCCACTTAGTTCTGTAAAGGACAGGTAGGTTCTAGTTTGCGTGGTTACTTTGCCAATGTCCCAATCTTTTCCATCCAAATCAGATTGTTTTGCTGGGAGTTCTGTGAGTTGGAAGAGGAAATACTCAAAGTCTTCCATATCCACAACAAAGTCATAAAAATTCTCATAGATCACAGTTCTTGGTTATAGAGAAGGTAAAATGTAGTGCTAGACAACAGCTGAATACAAAATTCAGAAAAGGAAAAGAAGAAAAAAGAAACGTAAGAAAAAGCGATATTTCAATGTGATACCTTGAATGTGCATTAGAAGAAATCTTCTGATTGCTTTATTTTACAAAAATAGTTTTATGACTTTGTTTTATTAGGTACTCACCCCTTCAGGTTTACAATATAAAAGATTTGAAAAGAACATCCTCTTCAATATGTGAAATATTTTAATCTTATAATTGAGTTCTTGAATTTTGCTTTGAAGACTGTTTGATAAATTTGAAATAAGAAATCTTAGAGTAGAGACAGTTCTAACTTAAATGGTAATTACTGAGTGTGGCTGAAGCATGTTTATTACTGTAGATAGAATTAGTTTGAGTGCAGATGTCTGAATAGAAACTCATGTTTCTACCTGTTTCACGCAATGCAGATATTATGTTTATTTCTGTATTTGTTTTCATACTGGAGTTGGCTGTGAATGCCCTTCATGGTAAGTAGTTTGATCCATGTGAAATAATACTTTCCCAGTAGTAACATGTGGAGACAGTTTGATGGAATAAAATGAGGAGAAATTAATCATAGTTATTCTGAGCTTCTCTTGCAGGTTCACAGCCAGACTTGATTTAGACTGAAATCCTTAGGAGATGGTAGTGTTTGGTAATGTATAAATAATCCGTTGCCTAATAAAAAAAATAAATCCAGGACATACTTGTAAACTGCTAGATACCTAGCTCATGTAAATTAACATCAATTGTTATTGTTATACAGTTGAACAGTGTCAAAATGCAATCTTTTCTTCATGGAAAAGCAAGGTAAAAAGGAAGATAATAAAAGCTCTACAAAATTGACTTCAATAGAGTTCTAAGATGGAAGAATTTGTCCTACTCAGTGTGGCTAGCCCTACAGTCTCCAGCATACAGTTTCAGAGAAGTCAGATGCTTTGAAGTGTTGAAAATATCTTTCCAATATACTTCTATTTCCAGTGCATATATTCAGGACTAGTTTATTTTTTTATAAGGCAAGGTTTCTGTATTATTTGGGAGTCTTGCGTCAGTACTACTTTGCTTGTCAAACAACTCTTATTAAAGAATTAAAATTAATAAATACAAATATTGAGAATGTGTAAAACAGACACACTTTTAAAGGTAGCACTTAAAACCTAGGCTTATGTGTTTGACATCAGACCTATTTAATGCTACTAGACAGCAAAGATCCAAAGCACAGGGGAAATGAATTTCAGGGGAGACAAGCTATGAATGGAGAAGAAAAGTATTGTTGGTGTAATTAAAAAGGAGAAGGGAGTCATGCTAGAGGGATGGAAGAATTTGCTCATTTAGAACTAGACTGTAAGTTTTAGGCTCAGATTCCCACTCACTTGAAGTTCAGGGTTGCAAATTGGCTATTTAAGTGAACTTTGTGGGTCTGCTTTAGTACTTGGGGCCTACTGGGGACAGGGGTTTGCCCAAGACATCCAAGACATAGCATCCTTTTTTTTTCGTATGCCAGCCTGCAGGATCTGTGGTTGTCCTAGCTTGTTACCACACTGTTGTAAAACAAAAGGAATTGTAATAGTGGTATTTTTTTGTAAGGATTTTTGCCACTGCAAGTGTTTTTGGTTTTTTTTTTCCCTCCTCTTCTATGTCCGTATCATTAAAGTTGTTGAGCTTTGCAGCTATTTAGCATTGTTCTGTTTCAGTTCTGTCTACCAAAAATGACTGGATCAGTGATGTGGGTCTGTTGGTTTTCATGCTCTTTAGGAGCTTCTGGCTGTTTGATAACTTGTTCTTGGTAGCTTGTATTCTAGATGTTGTGTGTTGGTCTCAGCTGAATAATGTATTGTGTTGGAGATATTTGTAACCTGGATAATTTCCTCCTTGTGATATAAGCTCCATTCCACCCCCACCCCATCTTTTTGGAAATTGTAATGGATTCTGTGGTTTGTAGTTTTCTTCTTCTTTAAAATGAGGTTTCCTTTTTTTGTGTTAATAAAAAAAAAAGCTGTAGTGCATTGTGTTAAGTTGCTATGTTGTGTGTAGGCTGTATTTTTTTTTTAAAGCACACCCTGGTTATGTATTCACTGGATACTCTCATCTAAAGACTTTCTTGTTAGAATGAGAGTATTAAAGTGAGAAAGATGCAGTGTTACTGTTTAGTAGAAAGGTAAATTAGTACTGAAAATAATTATGCTGCCCTGTTATACTGACCTGCATGATGCGTTTCATTCTCTACCTTTCTTTCAGTCACCATCATTTAAATATTGAAGGTATGCTCTGCTATAGGCAGTTATGCAAAAAACTGATTACAAAACTGAGAACCTGTTTGTAACTGTTTCTGATGTGTGCTGTTTAGAATGGGTTATAAGACACCTGTTGTTTCTAAAAACATCTAGAGGCTAGTTCAGTTTTCAACACATGGATGAATGAACTTCTGAGAGATAGTCTTTCACTTGCACTAAAATTGATGGAATTCTGAGTTCTTGGGACATTTCAGGATTGTTTTAAGTAAAATGATGGGTTTTATGCCAATATTTTGTCTGCAAAAGAAAATTAACTAGTTAGCAATATCTGTTTCAATGTCTGTAATGCTGTGAAAGACTCTTTTAAGAGTTTTCCACAGGTATTTTGGTACTTCAACTGATTTATTTAACAAAATATGCAAAAATGGGAGAAAGAAGTGTATGCATTTTATGGCCATGCCAGATTCATCAAAACTCTAGTGCTTGACTGTCTCTGAAGTGGCTACGAGGCTGCTGAGTGGATATTTCAAGAAATTGTTTAACTCTTCAATAATTAACCACTTCACATTCTGGAAGAGTGTATGATGCATTTTCTGTATGATTTTTGAAAGCAAATCTAGTTGTGATCTGGGTCAAGGTGATTAGAAATTGGAAGATGAGTACTCTGGGCAGGGAAATGTTAGTATAAGACCCAGGAACTTTCTTTAGACTCACAGGATTTGTACTTTGTGGTAGGCTAATTCAAAGTGTGAAAAAAATCGGTAAAACTGTAGTGACATTAATCAGTAATTTTATTTTAAGTTGGGACACATTTTCTTTGGTTTTATTAATTTTTTTCAAATTCATGTCTGAACCTCTTGCCTGAGAGCCAGGCCGAATGCCTGTACATTCGTGACAGGAAGTCAAAGCTTCTCAGATTAGAACAAATAAAATTCAAATACCTGAGATTCAGTATATACTGTCTTTACTAATATGAAAGTAGTTCTTTGTTACTGATTTATAACCAGAAAACAACATGGAAATTCCTTGCAAAGAATAAAATATTTGGTATTGTAACTGAACAGATGTAGCCTAGCAGGATAATTGTGTTCTTTACTTACAGCCCACAGTCATCAGGGGCAAACCCCCCTTTAGATACAGTAGCACTTTATTGTGTTATTTGCCCTACTGTGCCCTAATACTTAAGTTTCTGAACTACAAAATGTAGTCTGCAGCCCTGTCTTAAATACCTCAATTCCCGATTCCGTGCATTGCAAGACTGCTAGGAGTGGAATTCAGGAAAGGCTTTGTGCTGAGTAGGGAGTGTGTTTGTGCTAACCAGAAGGAAATGCTGCAGAATGAGCCATGCCTCTTAAACTGTGCCCTTCTTTGGCCTCTATATGAGAACAAAATACACAGCTCAATTCTTCTGTTCTTACATGCCAAAAAATATGCTAACACCATGAATGAAGATAATCATGAGCCAATTTTTGGAAGCAGAAGCATGTGTGGTGAGGTCTGTGTAAGCCAGCTTGGGTTTGGCAGCTGTGTCAGTGTTTGCCAGCTGGAGAACGTTGCCAGAAGGACAAATACTTGCATGGCTAGATGGAAGGCTTCCTGTGTTAGGGACTTGGCAATCTTGTCCCATATGAAAACAATGCAGGGCACATGCAGGCCAGGGTCTTCCTTTGCTTGATCCCGATTTCACCCAGTCTGAAAGTGGCCTTAGGAGCTAATATAGGTCTTGTGTCACTGAGGTGGTAAACTTCGACCTGTGTTGGGTGTCATCCTCTGGTTGAGGGAGCCTGTGTGTGTGTGCTGAGATAGAGAAAGGTCCTGCAGAAAGACAAGCCATTACTGAGCAAAACAAGCAGCAAGCTTCTGGACCTTGGCCCAGGATTTTTAAGGTTTCAATGTGGTGCTGCACCTTAGCAAGTATATTCTAGCTTTTGGTTACACAGCTTTGGGACTTCCAGCTGTTCATCATTTGAAGGTTTTTGGTGCAGTAGAAACTTCCTGGCTTTAGTAAGTTCTAGAGCTCTGCATTCTGCTTTTAGAGCATAGAGCAGTCATGGATGGAGTTGTTCATTTTCTGGAATAAAAGCTGATTTTTAATCTTTACTTTTTTATCAAGTGACTGCTAGTTATCCTGTTACTGTATACATAGTTAGAATTTGTCTCCATGTCATCAAAGGGCAGGCAGTATTACATTTCATGTTTTCAGCCAATGTTGGGTATAGTTTGAGTGGACTTGCTACACAAGACATCTTACTGTACCCAGCCTGTCACACTGGACTCAATTATGGGGTAATGTAAAGCAAAACTGGAGTTTGAAAAATGGTATTTGTTAAATTGTAGGTGCCCTGAAGCTTTCAATTATTTGGGAGGTTAATTAGGGAGTTAAAATTATTTGTTTGGATTTATTAGAAATTAGATCTTTCTGAATCTTCTGAAAGAGCTAGACTTCAGCAGAACAGGAGATGTGGTTCAGTATTGTCACAAAGATACAGATATTCATGATTTTTTTATTGTGCAATAAACCAGATGTCAAGAAAACAATGCATTTCAGAGCTCTTAAGAATATAATTTTGAGTATTTCAATTTTCTGTAGAATTGCAGTTTGGGTTTTTTGTTCCTCGGAGTGCATGTTTCACTTGAGAGATTTGGTTACACAAGTCACATTGTATTCTCTTGGCTTATTTTGTGCTTAAAATGTAACATGACATGATTGTTAAAAACTGTAATAAAGTACTGGATCATTCTAAGAAATCCTCTTTTGCTAACTGGTTTTCTGGAATGGTAACTGAGGGGAAAAAAAATTAAATAGACTTAACTAGTTACAGAAAAGCTGTGGCTAGCATGCTGCTCTGTTTCTTTTCCCATGACCTTCTAGTTTTATAAATTTTTTTGTGTGTTTGTGACCAATTAAAATATGACGACAGAGCAGTATAACATAGTACAAATGCCCAGCAGCTGGGCTATAGAGGTAATAAGCCATATCCTGGCATCACAGGAAATAGTGGACAAGTTGCAGATAAAATTTAGTATCTCTACTTCTGCTTGTGCACAATTTTTCCTCAAAGCACATCTTCTAAATTTACTCCTCATTTAATACATTGTCGTATTCCTAAAATTCTAGTGGTGGTCAGTTTTGTCAGGTTTTTTTTCTATTACAGAAGAAAAGGGTTTTTTTCTGCCTAGGACAGAAAGATGGACTACATGACCTCTTGACATCCTTCACAGATGGTTCTGTGATTTCTTAGTTCTCACTGATCTTTTTGTACTGTGTTTTGCTTTTGGATGGTAGTGTTTTACTCCAGTGTAGTATTTTATGTAGATATCTCTTCCCATGTATTAGAAAGAAGTGCTTTTCAGATTTGGAGAAAGTGGTTCTGGTATTTCTCATGTCATAATCTTTTGAATCTTATTTCTCCCTTCTCCCTGCTTTAGTAGCTCATGCATATGGGAACTCTTTAAGCATGAGAATTTGGTTTACGTATCTGTCCTCGTTCTGTAAAAGAATGAATTAAGAAGCTGGATTTTGGAGCTTAAAGTGCCCAGTTTGCTGACTGCATTTCTCTTTGGTTTATTGTTCAGTCGTTTGAAAAGAGGAGGGAAGACAACTAGTTCTTTCTCTTCTCAGAGGAGAAAGCTTTGTCTCATTTTGCCACTGTATGCTTATCCGAGGTCAGAAATCTTGTAAGAATGGACAGGACTCATGTATGAGAGCTGGATTTGCCAACAGAATATAAATCAACAATAACAGTGCTCTTACTTTAAGTGATAAGATACCTATCTTTTTTTTTTTGTGAGTGTCAAATCTCACTTGAGCTCAAAAGATCTGTGGCTGCAGTGAAAAGTGTCACAATTCATGATTGGGAGTGGTTTATTAGATGTACTGATTTAAGATGTTGGATAGTTCCAAATGTTTTGGAACAGCATCAATTATTTTTTTGTTATTCTTAGAAATAGATAATAAACAGTGTAGTGTAAGGATACTGTTCTCGGTGGTTAGTATTGTTAGGGAGCATGCTTCTTGCCCTGGGACTCGATAAGCAATGTTCTGTGATTGCATTCTTTCCTTCATTATTAGGACAACTCTTGTCCCAGTTGCCTTTAGCTTTGTATCAAGTTCATGTGAGCATTTGTGAGTGATGAAGCATTGGTAACTTTCTGGTATTAAAATGATTAAAACCAGCTAAGAGTTCTGTTTAGAGATGCCATAGATCTTTAATACTACATATCGATGAAAAGATCAAAGATAAATGTTAATTAGTTTGAAGTCTAAGCAAAACCCAAACTGAAATATAAGTGTTTAAATACCTGTTCTGGGGCACAGTGCTGCTGGATATTGAATACTTTCTGATGTATGTACTGTGTTCCCAGTTCACTGGTAAATGTGGTTGCTCCGTATTTCAGGGGATGAATTCAACATGGAGGGACAAGCTGTTTTCTTATTGCTGAGCAGTTTAGCCACATGGAAATCTGAAGGCAATAGGTGTTGCTGCTTGTCAAGACCTCTCAGGTGTCTCCTGTTTGATATCTGAATAGGCCACAGAAACCACCTAATATATATGTAGAAGAAAGTCTGAAAACGAAAAATCTCAGATCTGTATGTGTATTTGCAGGGGATGTTTATGAAGGACTTAGGATTTATTTTTCTTGGGAAATTTGCTGTCATTGTGTACTTAGTCTTCCATTGCTATATTCATGTCACAAGTCTCATACAGATTTAGTAGTATGACGTGCATTATAAGATGTGTGTGTATATATATGTGATAAGTAAGTAGAAAAGGTATTTTCAAACTCTTACTTTTTTGACTGCAGCTATCTGATATATAGTAATAACATTTAGGCCTTTCTTTTTGTGTTGTGTTGTACAGGCAGCAGGAGCAATTCGTCCTCTGGTTTCTACTGTTATTGCCACTGATGCCGATGGCTGTTTAGACCACTCATTGGAACGTGCCCGGTACAGAGCAAGTGAAATGCCTCAGGCTTTTTTGTTTGATATAATCTATGAAGCATACCAACAGGTAAAACCGTGAGACATTAAAAGACTTTTTTTTGCATTTACTTCAGTTAAAAAAAAAAAAAGCTTTATTCCTTCTTTCAAAAATAGAGATTCAGCATCTATTTCAGATCACTTGAAACTGTATGCATACTACTTCTCTGTAGTCATTTGATAAAAAGGCTTTATTAGCATTTTCCAGAGGAAAAAATAAAGAGTCCAGAGAAAGACAATGAAGCTGGTAAAGGGTCTTGAGTCTAAGTCCTGTGAGGAGTGGGTATCTGGATATCCTGTGATGGAGCTGGGGTAGTTTAGTCTGAAGAAAAGGAGGCTGAGGGGAGACCTTATTGCTCTCTACAGTTACCTGAAAGGAGGTTGTAGAGAGGTGGGTGTTGGTCTCTTCTCACCAGTCACAGCTGACAGGACAAGAGGAAATGGCAACAAGCTATGCCAGGTGAGGTGTAGGTTGAACATTAGGAACAACTTCTATGCAGAAACGGTTATCAAAGACTGGAGCAGGCTGCCCAGGGAAGTGGTTGAATCACCATCCCTGGATGTATTTAAAAGCCATATAGATATGGTGCTCAAGGATATGGTGTAGTAGTGGCCTTGGGGGAGTTAGATAATGGTTGGACTTGGTGATCTTAAAGGTCTTTTCCAACCACAGTGATTCTGTGATTCTAATTTATTCAAGCTTTTTGATTATCAACCTGCCAAGTAGAAGAGGTGGTGACTGGTCTAAACTATTGGAAAGACAGATTTGCTCTGATTTTTATTGTGCATTAAATAGATTGCTTAAATGAGTGGGTTGATGTGTTTAAGGCATGTATTAAGTATATATTGTTGACTGAGAGTATCAAAGTTTTGGATGCACTGTATAATAATGACAGTATATAATAATATGAAGGCATAGAGGCTGTTTTAAAATATCAGGATAATCTTAACTCGATACATCTATGTAAATGTTAAATATTTTTTGTTGCTTGTGTATTGTAAACACTGATTAGTGGCTGAAAATAATACTTAGTTTTTGTTGTAATTCTCCTTTTTTTAATATATTGCTTTAACATCTTTATTTAGGAAAATAAAAACTGTGGATAGTGTATTAAGTTCTGACTCTTTATCCCTCTTGAAGACTGATTTCGTTTGCCCCACCCTGCATTCACATTTTACTGGAAACACTCCAGGCTTTCATCTTGGCATTCTACTTCCTTTTCATTCATCACCTTATGGAAATTGCCCATCCTCCAGGTATCTCCTAGATTGACTGCAAGCAGAGAGTTTCTTCATTTGTCACTTGGAGGGAATTATTTTTCACTCCAGTAATGCTGACAGTCATGCTCCCCATCAGTCTTTCATTTCTAGGGTAAACAAGCCCAAATTACTGATCTCCACCTTCAGAGAGTACATAGCTTAGAAGTCACCAATAACAGAACAAATGCATGGACAGACAATGAAGAAGAAGCAGCTGCTTAATTGTTCAGTAGCTGCTTTACTTGGAACTTGTGCCAGCACTTCTGTGTTGTACCCTTTATACTTAATACTTGAAGCTGTTCTTAGATGCTGAAGATGAAGGGCTGTCCAGGATGAAGAGCTACTCAAGTGATTGGACTAGCTTCAACTTCTTGACTTCTGATGAAGAGCAGGAAGATGTTCTTGGTGTATATACACACAGCTGATACTTATAAGTTAGAATCTAGCTGGAATGTAATGGTCATACTTGAGATAAAGGCATAGAGGACATCTCAAGAGACAACAGCATATACAACTGTTTCTTTCTTGTTGATGTGCATCTCTTTTGGTGAATTGCATGTTTATGTGCTAGTTCTCAAAAAAACGTGCCAAAACCAAAGCCCTATTTTTTCCTACTGTGTTTGCCCTTAGTTTGCAGATACAGTAGAGCTGGCAAATATATCAAAAGCTTTTCCCCTAAATGCCTTGCTCAAAAGGCAACTATATTTGCAGTCCCTATGCTCCTCTGAATAGTGTCCTCATCTCACATATGCATTCCATCAGTCTTCTTTTTTGTATCCCTGCTCTTTCAAGAACAAGCCACCAAAGTTGTTAGCAAGCAACCAAGGCTATGGTTCCTTGTCCCCAGTTCCCTTTGCATTGGCTAAATTCTGGTCATTTAAATGCTCTGTGCTTGGGAGCTCTGGGAAGGATAACACTTCACTAAACCTCTCAACTCATATTGTTTGCTAATTATTTATGTTTCAATGGTGCCTAGCTGTCCAAGTCAAGAATGCAGACCCTATTGTTCTGGGAACTGTACAAACAAATAAAAAAAGTTAGTTAATTGTTGTCCTGAAAAACTTAGCCAAGCTACTGTGGGACAGATTTTTTGTAGGAATGGATGCAGCTTAAGATGCTTCTTAAATATTAACAGACTCGTCATTAGTTCCCACAACAGTCTGGTGAAGTAGATAAGTATCATTGTACAGATGAACAAAAAAGATAAAATGATTTTGGTACTCGTGTTGCAAGTCATTCACAAAGCTGGGAATGGAATTAATTTTGGCTGGCTTGGCATGGGATCATGATCCCACTCCTGTGTTTTTTTTATACAATTGTGACCTTTATGGAGCAACAGTGTGGGGAAAAACAGTCAAACATGCATTCCTTGGAAAGAAACTGTCCATTTGAATTATTGCTTCAAATAACATATGCTTTTCACTTACATTGTGGGTAATGTGGGATACTGCTTTTAAACTCGGTCTCTATTTTTCACTCACTCTTTAATGTGAGTAGGTAGATTTAAAGTTTTCTTCCAAATGTGTTCTTTTTCATGAACGTAGGATCTTTGACTATCTTGACCACCAAGTTGCAACATTCGATTAAAGGTCAGTTATCTGTTTGCCATCTGTAGTATTTTTTTGCTCTTCTTGTCTGGTACCAATCTGTGCAGTGTAGGCTAGTGCTGCTCCTCTTGTTATTGCTGTTTTGAATGTATTTAGAACTAGAAAGGAATAAGCTGTGTAACACTATTAAAATATGTTAAAATACTTTTGCATGATCTTTTCTAATGAAATTACTTTTAATTTTATAAACTTTTTCCATTTCTATCTTAAGAAGTGATAGTAATGATTTGAGAAAAAAAATGCATACCTTGTACATAAAATTAAGTACATACAACAAATGCTGAAGATTTGTTTATAGTATTATCTTAAAATATATGTATATTACAGTGAATCCCTTTTACAATTGGTGCCCAAAATCCAGCACAGATTTTTGAAGACATTCAGCCAGATTGTTTGCATTTCATTGTGACACATCTCACTTTGGTATGTCAGACCTCAGTTTAGTTTTCATTCTTACCTCGTCTCTATTGCCTTGAACACACATACTCCAAACAGATCTTCCTTGTTCAGATATACATTGGTTTTTGACTTAACTGTGATGTCAGGATTTCTGACCACAACTA
Source organism: Actenoides lindsayi (assembly GCA_025331215.1). Lineage (NCBI taxonomy): Eukaryota > Metazoa > Chordata > Aves > Coraciiformes > Alcedinidae > Actenoides > Actenoides lindsayi. Next base: position 27,348 of record WTSP01001973.1, read on the forward strand.
TTAACTTCTCAGCTTTACAGGGGTGCTATTGAAACCTTGTAAATTTTGTTGCTCAAAAATTGCATGCGCTCCCTTGTCTTTGTAATGAGTTCGGGAGATCATTGAAAGACGTTCTTCGTCACTTGCACATCTGATATATAAGCATTCTGTAACAGGACTTTTCAGAGGTGAAAATCATGTACTTTTTTTAATGTGATTTTTCTGGCTTTGAATTTTCCTCATTACAGCCACTTTGTCAAAAAAAGGGAAAAAATATTGGACTGGAAATGACATCAAATTAGACTCAGTTACACGGGAATGGGGTTAAGTATTCCATCCATTATTTCCGAACTATGCTATGAAATCACTTCTGTTGTGTTTGTAAGTTTTGCTAGTGTTGTGTGAGAATTAGGTTCTGACAGAAGGTATGCATTGTATTGTTTTCAAAAGGGTTTCTTGTTTCCACTAGTCACATCTCCTTTTGCTAGGTGTATGAACTTGAAATAATCTGTTCTTTGAGACAGTTCTCTCACAATTCCATAATGTTTCTTGATCCTGGTGAGGAAATGATTTCATTTTTCTACTTTGCTATTGTAAGGTAGCCAAGCACTTCTGCCTGCAAAGTAGAGTGGGTTTGTTGGTTTTTAATCCCCAGAGACGTAAATAAAACTGAAATGGGAAAAGGAATCAAAAAGATGTTGATGACGTACTAGATGCTGCTAGGTGGTCTGATGGTTAATTTTGTTGGGTTTTTTTAACCATGCTGAAACATAGTATAAATTTATGAAAATACTTCCTTAAGAATGATCTCAGACTTTTTCAGTTAGCATTAATTTTAACATCAATTAGTGGTGGAAGCCGATTTTTTTGATATGTCTGTGTATAAGCTAGAGAGAGGGGGGAAAAAATTACATTCACGTGTCCCATATTTTTACTTTTTTTTACTGGGGGAATGCAAGAAGTCAAAGAACGTTGTTTCCTAGTGGAAAACAAAAAATTGGGGAGTACTTTGTATCTGCCTTTTTTGTGATGCAGCAGGTAAGTGGAGGTACAGCAGGGAAGGCTTTCCAATACCCTGCTACCTCAAATGCTAATTGCTCCAATGTAACAGGATCAGAAGACCACTGTTAGAAAATTGCTACTCCTGCCACTCTGGAATAGTGATACTGATTTTAACTTTATTCTAGAGTTTCTCTTACTTTGTTATACCTCTTATTTTTAACTTGTGATACTTCTTGGCCCCTGTATTGAACATCATGTGAGCCAGACTTAAAGCATCTAAAGTCAATATTGAAATTAAGCAACTGTTCAGAGCCAGTGGAATTAAAATGATGTCTTGAACTTAAGACCTCTCTGGCCTGACTTTTGTCATTAGATAGAGCACTTAATTCTATTATGCTTATTCATTTTTGGCAGATAAAGGATACAGGCACCTAACCCTGTACGTAATGCTGCTTAATGCTTTCAGTTACAAGTCTCTATGTTAAGTTGGTTATGAAGCATAAGATACCAGCTGTTTACTTCTACTTCAGTAAAGTATTCTGCTGCCTTTGCTTGTAGTAGGACTTCGGAATTTGGTGTTGGTATGGTCCTGCGGTGAGAAAAGAATGAGTTACACAAGTGTCCTTACATATGCCTGTGAATGTTACTGTGTCACTCATATTCATGTCTCCTCACCTCATATTCTTGCAAAGTACAGCACTGTTTTCATGCCCTTCACTTTGTTAAATGTATAAAATGTATAAAAGTTATAGCTTTTATTTTTATGATATATGCTTGATACAGCATGGACAGGTCACAGATGCAAACAGCTACAAGGGGAGAAAGAATTGTATTTATAATGTGTGGTATCTCGCAGGCAAAGCTTTACCTTAGCCAGGGCTTTTCCTCAGGATGTTGGGTAAAAGGCTGTATCAGTGTGTTAAGGGAATAATTGTGATGTTGCATAAGTGCTCCTAGTTCCATTGTGTCCTGCTTTGTGAGTTCTTGTTTCCTGCACACTGCAATGAACCCTATCACTAACCTTCAGTACATATTAGCAGTGAACAGGTTAAACTTTTTAAAATAAAAAATGCAAATCTCTAATAACTAGTAAAACCTGTGAAAATGTAGTAAAATTGCAGAACCCATGATTTACGTAAGTTCTAACATACCTGGGACAAAACCAGACAGTTATATTTTGTTTTTTTAGGTTAAGAATTAAATTCTTGATCTTTGGAAATGTTTCTGTTCTATTGTCTACCTTAAGGGAAATAAAAAAAAAGTTTGAGTGTTAATTGAAAATCCACCCTTTCCAAAGATAGAAAATAAAGGCTAAGTTCCTTAGACCAGACTCATTCATTTTTGCTTAACATAGTTTAATGTTTCTGTTCAGCTTTTTAAATTAAATAGGAGCAAATGCAAAATATGATCATGTAAACCTGAGAGGAGGAGGGTGAGGGGAAGACTTCGCTTACTAGAAGTCGTGTTTCCCTGGAACACTACCTTCTAAGGCATTAGAGTATCAGGAAGTTAGGTAGACCACCCTTTTCCTTTAATCAGGCTGAGACTGATTTCTGTAATACCTCTTTCTGACATATTGTGAAGTGCATAGAGGTCTTGGAGATGTTTTGTCTTTCACACAAAGCATCTTGCTGTGTCTTGTCATGTTAATGTACAAAGTAACACAGCCACTCTGTATAAAGGCTGAAATACCCAAACTTAACAAAGCGTTGTATATTAGAAATATATTTGCCAAAGTAAGGAAGGCAGCAGGAACAATTAAAAAGCCTTCCCTTTCCTCATCTGGCAGAGAAACAACTGAAAAGGGAAGAAGAGTGGTATGTGGAAGATCCTGACTGGCTTTGATGTCAGAGATGTCAGCAAAAAGCCTGTGGAGGATGATGTGATGGTTAGAGGGTGGTCAGCATGAATGCTGAGGATACAATGGAATTGCTCACCAACATGACCAGTCTGGTGAAGCCAAGGACCTTGTAAGAGGGCAGAGCTATAGACAGATGAAGAAAGGGTGGTACATGTTAGAAGGCTATTTTTCAGGAATCCTTCATGTGTGAATGACATGGCAAAGTCTGTTCACTATTTAAAGATAGAGTAATAGATTTATAATAATCTTAATTTTAAAAAATAATTCTGATACACTTTTTTTTCCCTGATAATCTTTTTTACATTGTATTACACTTAGACTCAAGATCTTTTGTACCTGGGAAAATTTACCACAAATCTACACCATTTTTTGGGAGGTGTTTGTATTGCATATGTAGTTAGTTTAACCATCTGTTGATAATAGGCCTTCTGTAGATTATAGAAGTTCATATTTAGCTAATCAGAACAATGATGCTGGAAAAAAAAAATGAAACGAAGTAGGAATATTCATTGAAGGAGGATGACCTCCAACATGTTTATAGATGTTTCTGTGATACGTGTCTGTAACCTCCTTGCATGTATCCGCATGGAAGAGACTGGCCTTAGGGATTCTATCTAATCTGTATAGAAACTATGCAGAGATTGGTACTTCTTGGGATGACATGGAATTAATACATCTGTTCATAGCAAGCATTACTCACTTTTTGAATAATAAGCAATCACATTTACTTGTGGGATGTTACTGCATCTGCCTGCATGGGGGAGAGCTGCTATATATAAGCACAGTAATGACAAGATACAAAATAATAGTATGTCAGGGAGAATCATGAAATACTTTGATGCTAAATTCTGTGAGGCAGATGTTCTTCCCCTCCCCAAACAGAATCATTACAAGATGTCCTCAGATAGGGTTGAGATGGGGAGAAGAGATATTCTGCAAACTGTCCAACCTGGTCCGCAGTAGAAGAAAAAGAAATCCCCAAATTGTTCTTGTCTAACAAACCCTTGAGAATGTTCAGAGAAAGGAAGGAAGCTGGCTATTGTGAGGCCCATTGTAGAAGTATTTGCTCACAGTATTGTCTCTTCTGTATGTAAATAACAGGGAGTGTATTCCATGTGGATTTTGTAAACTTCTGAAGTGCTTTTTGAAAGGGCACAAGTTACTGGGATTCTTCTTCAAACATGTGTGAAGCATTTTAGTATCCTCTGTAGCAGGAAAGTGGAGTCAGCTGTAGCAGTTCAGTAATATTTTGGCATAAGTCAGGCAAGTCCTTCGAGGCAAAATGTCTAGACTGATTTGGGGATTTTCCTGTGGGTTGACTCTTTGTTAAAGAAATCAGTGTCTGTCAAATTAACATTGCCAGGAGCAACAGGCGATTAAATGAACAGTAGCGGACAAATTGTTGACTAAAACCTTGGCAACTTTAGGAGCAAGGGTCAGATTTGGAAAAGGACTGAAAGGTCAAAATATGAGGCAGAATTTGGGCATTTATGTCTGCCGGAATCCTGAAAGAAACCCCACTGCTCACCTCCCTCCTAAGCCTAAAGCTATCTGAATCTTCAATGCACCTCAACTTTTTTTTTTAGCATTCACTAAATACAAAACTATGTATGCCTGGGCATCTAAGCTGTGACAACACTGAACAGCTTCATGTTAACCTCCTGCAAACATTCCCTTGGAGAATTTTTGGCCTGATACTATTCAATCATTAATTTACCATATGGGTCAGAGCTGTTTGTAGTGTAAAAGCACTGAAAAGGAGATCACCATTGTTTTTAACATACATCAAGAAGTAGGTAAGATACATAGATTTTATCATAAGCTGTAGTGGGTTGTTTCTTGTTTCTCCTCATCTTTTTAAAAAAGCATCAGCCATCTTTTAGCAAGTGTATTATGTTTTAAGGATGATCAGTTAACCTCCTTAAAATGTATTTTGGGGTTTCTGTGTGTGTGTGTGTGTATATGGAGATCCACTTCCTTTTCAATCACCCACATTGCTTTTGTGTTTTGTAGTTACGTGTTCAAGTCTTCTAAATATATGCCATGTAACATCATCGTTGTGTCTTTCCTAGTTCTGCATTTCAGTTTGTGTCTATAGGTTTTCTTTCTTCTCATCAACTGTATTCTGAAATGTTGAAAGAAGAAATGATTCATGAATTAGACAAGAACTAGCTAAAATAGTACAAATCATACAACTAGTCAATTGCTCTGAGGACAGTACTGCAGGCCAATGCTTTTCTCTCTATGGAGTCCTAAAGGCATCATACTACATTTCACAGGCAGATGGAAGTAAGTAATTACTGCTTTAGTAATTACTTACTAAAATGAGTAGTCCAATTAGACTTGGACCAACCTGCTTGGTTGGTCCAAGTCAACCTACTTGGTTAAATAGTAAAGTAGAATGGATTATTTCAGTTTGTTGAAATTCCTACTCCATTTCTGTTGATGGTAAAATAATGCAGATTTTAATTAGCTGTACAGTAGTATCAAGGTAAGGAATGTCTGTGGGCGTTTCAATGTGCAACCTAAACATAGGAAATACCCTCACAGGGGAAGCCGTTCTGCTGATTTGTCCATGGGTCATTAGGATATTAAATCTGATTGTTTGACAGGGAAATCTGTGTAACTTCTAAATGGTGAAAGAAAACCCAGTGTCTCATTTCTCCTTAAATGACAAGTTTGTACTTTATTAACAGCACCCTTTCATTGTTGTGGTCCATTTCAGCTTGGATTTAATATGTGGTTTTAGTCCTATTAAAAAAAATAATTTCTTTGGACCTGCAGTAGAACATGAGTTCTGTTCCATTTATTCCTGCTGAAAGTTGGTATTTTCTAGTTTTAATACACAATTGCAATGGAGCTAATTTTTTTAATAAGTTTTGCAGAGGATTTTGATCTGCTTTTCTCCATTCAGCTTCAAGTTGATGCACACAGGCTGTTGCTTAAATACAGGTCTATCAACCCCACCTAAAGATATATCCTAATTTTTACAGTCTACAGTTGTAGTTCTGAGATGTTTTCCAAAGAGATGTTACAGTTACTTCATCTGGCATCTTTTTACACTAGCGGCTTTGTCCTGAGATGTGGAGGGATAAATATTTGATTCCCTTTCCTTATCCTTAAAATTTATTGAGTTCTTTTCAGGATAAATATGCTAAATTAATTTAATCAGTAATGCTTTCATTTGTTCAAAACCTGAAGCTAGATTGGTGGTCTGAGGAAAGCTATGCTATTTGAGATAGCTCTGTACTTGATTAGTTCTTTGGCACAATCGTAGCGCTGGGATATTGCATGAATCCCCACCTTGCCCTAATTAATTTCAGCCACAAGAATGTTTGGAGAAATTCTAATGCCTTGCATAAGAAAAAAATATTTTTTGCTAATGAGATAATTACTTCCATTTTACAGCACTCCTCATCCTGTAGGATCTCAAAGCACTTCACGAATTCACATATTAGCCCATGGAACTGTTTGGTGCAGCGGTGCAAAGCTGCCACACCCTGGGTGAAATCTGGCATCTCTGTAGCAGTGAAAAGTCATCTTGTCTTCAGATGTAGTTTGGAGGGTGTATGTTAGGGAGACACACTGCAATTACTCAAGTTGGAAATTAGACTGAATTATGAGAGTATTGTTTTAAGCATTACTGGACTTGCCCTGATAACTGTACTGTATCCACAAGTATCACTCATTTGGCACAGGCTCAAAAAATGCTGGATACTGAGGGAGAATCATTGTATCCAGCATATGGGAGACCACCCATCTACATTGTCATCTGCTGCTTGCATTCAGAGAGCAAAGAAAAAGAGGTAGCTTTTAATCTCTTAGCTACTGACTGTTTAGTGTACTGAAAGGCAAGAAAAAAGGACCATTTATGATCTTGCATAATGTCAAAAGCTGATTCTCCTAAGTAAATTGTTCTAAGAGTTAATAATCTTAACAGTTCAAAAACTTTAAAAATAGAGCATGCATTTTTAACTTGGTCTGAATTTCTCACCTCTGCTTCTAAGCCTGATTAAACTTTCTGTTGGTTACTGAATTTTAGAACTTGATATATTTAGAAGTCTCTTTACTGGGAGAATGTGAACAATCACTTTACATTTTCATGAAATAACCTAAATAAGCCTTAGTTTTCTACATTGGGACAAGATTTTTTCTTTTCTCTGTAACTATCTTCCAAGTATTTTTCTAATTTACAAGATGATTTTTTAAGTGTAAACATGGAGTCCTAACACAGTATTTTGACTACTACTGTTGTCACATAGAACATTAACATTTTCTTATTTCTTCTTGGAATTTTAATTAAACTAAGGTATCTTTTTAAAAAGCTGAAATTGTATATGAGTACTGAAATTCCTTGTTCAACTGCATGCTCAAAATGACTTGTGTCCCTTTCTGAAAAATCAATACTGTCTTCATGGTTACTCAGGACCTGTTTTATGAAGTCAGTCTGATTAGCAGCTAGCTCTTAGTTGCATCCGGTGTTTCATCTTTGTATCAGTGCCATTGTTTCTCCTCACCCACTTTGTATTCTCATTATGCTAATTTATGTGGAACTTGTTGGAGTAATATTAGGAATATGTCTATTGGTGTGACACAAAGAGGGAAAGACTGAGGTTTGATTTTTTTGGTGATCTGTTACTGTTTCAAGATTATATATTTAAACTGGGACTTTACCTGCAGCGATATTCATCCCAGTTGCCAGTTGTATGAACACAATGCGTGCCAAGCCTTGACTGCTAGGGTGCCTCATATCTACATGACAAATGATGCACTTCAGCAGGTGCCCTCACCTGTGACTTTCATCTTGATTCCAGCAGAAGGGAAATGACTTGAGCTTTCCAGTAGCACAGCTGAAGTGCATTTTGTATGATTCTGAGTAGGGATACATGAAAGACTTGCACCAAAAAGAGTCTGTCTTGCACACTGAATTGTTAATATAGACACAACCACTGATATTTCTTGTTTGTGCCTACTGGTACCTTTTTTTCTTTGGCAAAGCATTTCCAGTTATTCTCGATTAAGCTTTCATTCCTTAATAGCAAAGCTGCACTTTTTCCTCCCTCTCTCTTCTACAGGTTGATCATTGATCTAGGAGAACATAGCAGACCTCATTCTCTGGAAGGACTGAGTTGTGGATTACTTGGGGCTTGTAGAGGTTAGGGCTCTCTGTCTAAATTTCAAACAGAACTAGGTTTTTTCCAAGTGAAAGTATTATTGTTTTTATGACTCTGGTGTAAAGTTGAGCACATGTACTTCTTTTACAAGATGGTTGGCTTGTTTGGACCTCCCCTTTGGCAAAGACAGAAGCAGTAGCAGCCAGAATAGGATTAGGATTAAAAGAGTAGGCTTTAATTATAGAATTGTTTGGGTTGGAAAAGGCATTTAAGATCACAGAGTCCAACTGTTGACATAATACTGTCAAGCTCACCACTAAACCATGTCCCTGAGCACCACAGCTACGTGTCTTTTAAATACCTTCAGGGATGGTGGCTCTACCACTTCCCTGGACAGCCTTTTCTAATGCTTACCAACATTGTTGTTGAAGATTTTTTTCCTAATATCCAATCTAAACCTCCCCTGGCACAACTTGAGGCAATGATGCAAACACTATCATAATAATCCTGTTAGGGTATCTGCAAGGCATGGAAAGGTAGCTCTTACACTTTCTCAAAAGAATTTTAAAACTTCATCTTTCTGTTTCTTTTATCAAGAGTCACACTTAACAATGCCAGAGCTAGGACCTAGTCTTTTTTTTGAGGTCATAGAATTATAGAATCATTAAGATTGGAAAAGACCTCTAAGATCATCAAGTCCAACTGTCTACCCAACATTATCATGACCACTAAACCATGTCCTGAAGTGCCATATCTTCTTGTTTTTTGAACACCTTCAGGGATGGTGACTCCTCCATCTCCCTGGGCAGTCTGTTTCAATGCCTCACTACTCTTTTCAGCATAGAAATTTTTCCTTATGTCCAATTTCAGCCTCCCCTGATGCAACTTAAGCCCATTTCCTCTTGTCCTATTGCTAGTTACTTGACAGAAGAGACCAACCCCCACCTCACTACAGCCTCCTTTCAAGTAGTTATAGAGAGTGATAAGGTCTTCCCTCAGCCTTCTTTTCTGTAGACTAAATAATCCCAGTTCCCTTAGCCTCTCTTCATAGGCCTTGTTCTTCAGACCTCGTATCAACTTTGTTGCCCTTCTCTGGACATGCTCCAGCACCTCAGTCTCTCTCTTGTACTGCAGTGCCCAAAACTGAACACAGTACTCAGGCTGTGGCCTTGCCGAGGCTGAGTACAGGGGGACAATCGCTTCTCTAGTTCTGCTGGACACACTGTTTTTGATACAGGCCAAGACGCTGTTGGCCACCTTGGCCACCTGAGCACACTGCTGGCTTGTGTTCAGCCTGCTGTCGAGCAACACCCCTGGGTCCTTTTCTGCCAGGCAGCTTTCCAGCCACTCTTTCCCAAGCCTGTAGCATTGCCTGGGGTGTTGTCAGAGCTAGCAAATGACAGTCACAGAAATGGGTATCTCTTCTAATTGTCTAGTTATCTTATTTCAATATTTTTCTTGTAGTGATTCTTTAATAAGTCTAAATCAAAATAAATGACTTTTTTTTTCATAGTGGTTTTGATAGAATGGGACACTGAAAACAAGGGGTTTTTTTCAAACTACAGTAGTCTTCGATCCTATCTTTTGGTCACAGAATCACGTGTGATTTGTTGCTGACAAGAAAGTTGAAGGAACCTATCCAAAATGGATAGAAACATCCACATAAAAATTTTGTTATTAGATGTTACACAATGATTTTAATTTGTGCTCAAAAGTGCAGGCTTTGATGGAAATACTTGTTCTCGGCATCCATATGCATTTCTGAATCCCACTGATTTTCTTCTTTTACATATTGTGACAGTGAGTTTTTCAAGCAAATTTGTGTTTAAAGGAAAATAAAGTGTAATTATGTCTAACCTTGGCTCCTATTTAAAACTAAATAGTGATAGGGAAAGCAAATTTCATGTTGCCTTGCACTGTGTTCATGCTTCACATTCTTGCTTGTGGGACTTACTGCCTAGCAGCAAGTTGTGTATGTAGAACAGTAATTGTCAGCCTTGACGTAGCGTGGTTATAAACTGCTTTCAGAGAAGACTAATAGGAAGAAAATGCCTAACTGCCTTGACTTAGGAGCTCATATGCCTACAATAGGAGCATGGAACGTTGATGCTGATGATGGTGATGTGAACTGTGTTCATTGAGCCAAGACACTTATTCCAGAAAGAGAAGCAGCAAAATTACTCTTTCCTTTGTAACTTATTAAAAAGATACTTGAAAGCATTACTTGTTTGTCCCTTGTTTCAATAATTCTTGAAACCTTTCATTGCATGTTTTGTTCAATTACATAGAATCATAGCATCATTTAGGTTGGAAAAGACGGTTGAGATAGTGATTTCTATGAAAAATGACAAAGGCATAGAGATTTCCATGATGTTTAGTCCTTAGTTAGTTTCTGGTATGTCTGAGTGTGAGGAGCAGGGAAATGCAAATGAATAACTTCACTGAGAGGAGGCTGGAGCTTCAGTCTCTTAGACTTTTAGCTGAATGTGAATTCAGCTGTTGTCTTTGGCGTTTCTTGGTCATACACCTTTTAGCACATGAGATCCTGGAATGAACCAATGCATAAGTTCTCTAAAGGGTGTTTAGTGGACTTAAAAGTAACTTGAGTGACAAAATATTTCAGTGGTCAGTCAGGAAGTATTCATGGGATCTAATGGTAGAGTGCAGGGAAATCATAGCATGTATGGAGAGGGCACTGGGCAGTTACTGCAGTGAAGACACAGATATAGGTACAGATATGTAGAAAAACAGGTTTGCTTAATTCTGTTACAGAAGAAATTACTGTATCTGTATTCTCACTGGAGCACTACTGCATCTGGATTTATGTCACAGCAGCTTTAATAACTAACTATAGTAGAAACCGTATCAGAGATGAGCTTATCTGAACTGATGCTAATCTCAGTGTTTTCTCATTCCTGTGTTTCCTCCTGTTTGCTGCTTCTGTTATTTCTCATTTAGCTGTGGGGTATTGCTGTAGGCTGAGTGCTTGCTGCAAATCCACCGATGGATTCACCTTTTTTTTTGTGGTTTCCATAGTAATGAACATGGAAAAAACCCAACTTCATAAAATACAATAAAATAGACCAATGCATGTTCAGCAAGAGCTCGTGTCTGCTTTTTTTTAAACTTAGTAAAATGTTCCTGATGATGAATGTTTGTGATGTACTCTGGCACTTCAACAGTGGAAACTTGCTTTGCAATGATGTGGAAAAATTATAAAGCTTTGCTATTGTTAATTAGTTAGGCATTCTAATTGCAACTGTTCTGATATTGTTATAGAGTGGGAGAGTAAAACTTGCTGCTGACAGTGGAAGTAGTACTAAAGATGACACAGCCAGTGGTTACAGAAGTGTAAGAGACTGGCTCTATACGGGCTTTAAATGCACCTATGTAAAGACAAATCTGAAGATTTTCTCTTGGTTAATACATAAAGAATTTTGATTTTTGTTTCCTTATTATAAAACTAAGGAATGATGGAAAAAAAAAAGAATTACAGTACTGTAATGGAAATTTTTCTTGCTTCAGTATTTGTTCTGCTATATGGTTACGAGTTCTCAAATATCCATTCAAAATGTTATATCACTAAGATACAGTAAAATAGTGCATGTTAACAGTAAAAGCAATTGTTAGTGTTAAATACTGCTGCTTTATCATTGTATTTGTACAAAGTATCGCACTGAAACTAATTAGCTTATGGACTATTAGTAAGCACCTGGGAGATACAGGCTGTGTAGCTGCTCTTCTCTTTAACCTCTTGTTCCATGTTTACAGTTATGTTACAACAGCGTACTTTGCATTTTAGGAAGGAATATTATTTATCAAAATGTTTTTGAAACTTATGTAGGAGGCAGGGGAAGAATAATTGGTATAATGCTAAAATGTGGATCTCACTCCACCCATAGCACTTTATTCAAACACCCACTCCTGGAAACCAAACAAAAACTCGTCTACAATAAAGTCAGTTCCCGAAACTACCTATTAGAATGCCTTAGAATATTCAACAGTTCAGAAGCATTTTTAAATAACATATTTCCTTCTGTGTCATTTAAAGACCTAAACTAATCCATTTTCATTCTTTTGTGGATATGGTTTTTGCCAATATTTCCAGCTGTTTCCACCATTTCAAATCTGTGGTCTGAGACTTAAACTATGTCTATTGTTTCACAAAGCTGTGTGCATGTCAAGTTCAGTTAACTGTACTCTATCAAACTTTATGTTAAAAAAGCCTTTCAGTCAAAAAGAGACTTCAGAAATAGTAAACGTTTTAAACAGATTGTTGAAATGTAAGTTGGCTCTAGATGTACAATGAAATACATACAGCAGACTTAGGATGAGAATGTTTGCATGCCTGGCTCTGTAAGGATTTTTCACATAGATATTCTCCAACTTCTTGTTATAGGCACTCCCTGATAATGCTTAATTTAACTGAATTTCTTAGCAGTATAGAAGCTTTCAAATTCTGCACCTTAAATAGGGATTTAAAATTTCACTTGTGGAGCTGTTTAGTGATATTACATAAACTAAGCTGGTCTTGACCTGGTACTTCTATTCGTTCTTCTCTGACATCAGTGTATCAGACTTGCGGAAGCATACACTGTGACAATATGTTTAGGTTTAAACAATTACAGATAATTAGAGTGGTAAATGTCATGATGTACAAGTGTTAGTGAAATATGTTTTTAATTATTACTTTGCTTTGTGTCATATTTCATCCCTTGAAGCCAGCAATGCCCTCAAGATGCTTTACCCCATTTATGGAACTTCTCCACTCCCTACTAATTATCTGTAATTAATACCTTGCTAAAAAGTTGGAATTGCTTAGTCTTGTCCTAGTATCATTTGTTACCAATATATTTTTTAAAAGTAACTTAATTTTAACTCAGAGTAAATTTTTTCACATATACTTTTCTTTTCTCGAGTTTGTTCTTCCATTCTGAGGCAAAAAAAATAAGGGTTTCTTTTTCACATTTGTAGAAATAGTTTGTGCTCTACCAGAAAATTTCATTTAAAAAAATGTTAAAACCCAAAAAAGTACCCCTGGAAATAATTTGGTAATAAATATTTGGAATTGAAAGTTATTAGGCTATTTCTGGTTTCATTGACAGTCTCTCTCTGTACCTGTTCACTTGAGAGATCAATCCCTTTTGCATATTTTGGATATGGAGTTTTCTATTCTATTATATTTTCTGTTGACCTTTTTTGTATCTTGATTATTGAAAGAATATAAATAATTTTTGGTTACTTTAAGTATATTCCAAAGTGTCTTTTTGAAACCCCTGTTTTCCTTAGTATTCTGAAATAAGTTTTGCCTTCTAAGTAACTCTTTCCTTGTGTTTCTTTTGTTACTCAAAGCACTCAAAAACTTGTGTAGAGAAGTATAACAATTACTTTCTAAGTGGGATGTGTAAAATGATCTTTTTGATTGGAAAGTTTAATAATATTAGTGGTAATCAGGATTTTTTCCTAAAACTTGTGTTAGTAATACAATTAGAAGTATAATGTTTATAAATTCCGTGGATTTCACATATGCATTGTAAAACAAGAATAGAAATAAAAAAAATTATTTAAATTATTCTTTTTGAGAAAATTATGAAAATATGAAGAGGCAACTTGTATTGCAGCACTTTCATTTGGATCTTTAAACAACTTAGATTTTTGCATTCTTGACAATTTTGAATCCTTGAGTCCTGGAGGATACTGAGAATTGTATCTGGACTGTTACATTTTATTCAGAACATGAATTTGTAGATACATGGTTAAGTTTAACAGAGTGGAAGGGTTATTTCACCTTTTGTATAGGAAAACATGCATTGCAAAGCTAATTGTCATTCTTTGAGTTAACTGATATCTTGTTTGACATTGCTGAAGTTGATAGCAGCTGACTTACATAATAAGATATTTCACTGAATTTTTTACCACAGGCTCTTTAAGAAAACTAAACAGATTTGGGATAAGAGTAAGGACTTATTTGGGTAGATTATTTGTTAAAAGATATGAAGCAAAGTGAAGTGCGTGACAAGTTTTCATAGCAGTAAATCACCAGTGGAGTTTTGTGAAAAATCTTTGCTGGGACCTGGGTAGTTCATTTTGTTCATATATAATTTGGAACATGAAGTGGAGTTACCCAGAAAAAAAACACAACAGGTAGTAGAGAGGTGAGCTCATGTTTGTAGAAGGATGTTATGGTAAAATTGATAGGTAAGTGTAGATGAATTTAAAGGACAGCAAAAAGGTTGATCAAAGTTTTGAAGTAGCTTCCCCATGACTGAATAGATTTTGATCTCTTTACCTGTGGAAAGACATGAGAAGAGATGTAGTAGAGCATTTTGAAGGACTGAGAAGGTGGTTTTGCACTCCCTTTGCTGTCAGAACAACAGAACTTGTGATGAAGAGAGTGATGAATCAGATGCTCTCTGATGCAGGTGCTAAAAACCACACTGCTATTCAAAAAGCAATTGGATGAATTCAGGATTCCTGTGATTCACTGAAGACTGTTAAGGCATTCACTTCTGGTTCATTGTGTCCCTTGGCGACTTCTTCATTTAGAGATGTCTGAAGACAGGATATTAGCTTTATATGAGGCCAAGGGATTATTCTGTGAAAGAAAGAAGATAGGATTGCCGTTTTCTTATTTACTTAGCTATCTACTGTCAACATCTACTAGGGACTGGATACTGTGCTGGCCAGCCTGTAGTCTTATCAAATACATCCATTTTATATGGAAGACCCTATCTTAAATTATCCTTGCTTGTTACATGAATTCCTGTTTCTGGTTGGACTGGTAATTTAGCAGTCTGAAAATATACTAGAACTTGCTTCTTTCTTGCTTGCTTATTAATCAGGTCAATTCATTTTGAGGTAGTCCTGTCTGATAAGCTCCTACCTAGTTCCCACTTTTGTACCTTCCTACCTTCCTATGCTTTGGCTTGAGACATTCTGCTACTTACTCAGTTTTCTATTACAAGGATTCTTATAATCACTAGCTACAGGAAGCCAATCTGCTTGGGAAGGATGTGTTGAGAGAAGAATACCTCTTCTAGGTGACTAAAAAGTGGACAAAACTCTTTTTGGGGTTGTAGATTTTTAAATTTTTTTTAATGAAATCTGTAAGGCACACAGCAGCACACAACTGCTGTTTGGTGTGCAGATAACTGGAGAAAAAAATAGAGGGAAACATGTAAGGAATACAGAGGAACTTCGTTACTACTCTCTTTGGAGCTGCAAAAACACAAACAGACAAGGTATTTGAAGAGTCATGCTTATACCATTTATTAATTTTTTCCCATACTGTAGAATTTGTCACTGGAAGACTGATGATTTCTTTTGGTGAGACCTCAACTCTGTGAAATTTTTTTATACATGTAACTTCTCATTGACTTAGTTAACAACATAAAGGTATACCAAGATACTTGCAGCACCTAAGTGAATTTATTTGTGCTTATAAAGTGTTTATTTACTTCTGTAACACTTTGCTGTATAGCTGGAGTTTGGCATAAGCTTCTTAAAAGGGTTTTATTGCTGATCCATCCTGAACCTACCTAATTCAACATGTATTATTCTGGACAGGACTGTTGAGATGTAAAGTTTAAATAATGAAATAAAATCTGTTATTGCTTAAAAGTATGATTTCTTTAAGACTAATTAAGAATAATGTATTCTTTTTTAATTACTACAGTGTACAGACTATGATCTGGATTATGGAACTGAATGCTTGCATTTGGCTCTGAAATACTGTAAAACAAATGCCAAACTTGTTGAAGGAACAGCTGATCTTTGGAAGGTAAAGGCAATAATAACCTCTTTTTCATATATATTTCAAAATTAATAAAGTTTGCATATTACAAAAATCAATTCAGATGTGTTTTCAACTGTCATAAGCTTTCCTTTTCCAAATTTCAGAATTGTTTTTTGATTATTGTGAGCTTCTTTAGAGCTTGTTGATGTAGACAGACTTAGGCAGATGTTACTTGACATGATCAATGAAGACAGTATTTATCTGGAAGTAGGAAAACCAACTAGGTACTTGAATAACCTGAGAATCTGTAAATTTATAAATCCATAATCTCTAAAATTAAGAACATTCTTTTATGAGATGAGCTTTCTCCTGCTACTTCTATATCTTCTCTCTATTTTCCTCCACTCTTCCTGTGAAGACAGCACTTTTTCTCTGAGGGCAAGTACTTGACTTACAGCATTATGATATGTAGAGCAGTTTATGACTTACAGTAACACTGTAATATTTAAGATCTCTTCAAATAACCTTTTAAAATTTTTTAAACAGCATTCTTCTAGTCTGATAATCCCTAGATTCCTGATGACTGACAAAGTAGGTGTGTATGCAGGTGTCAAAGAATACATCCCTGCTTCTTCAAAGTATCCCATTTCATTGTTTTCGATTGTGAGACATTATTCTTTCTTGTAGCTGTTGTCCTGCAATTTTTAAGTGTGGTTTGTTTTTATTTTATACATTACAATATTGAAGGATCTGGAAGCAGCTCAAATGGCTCCATCTGTCTTTGACAGTAAATTTTCTCCAATGGGATATAATTTCTAATATGGCAGTAAATCTTACACAGCAAGGTAATTTCCTGAATCTGTAGTGCAGATTTCCTGTGCAATTTAGCAGCAAAATTTACTCATGTGTTGGTTGCATACAGCAACTTCTTTGGGTATCTTTCTAGGGACATGGTCTTTCTGAAACAGTATATTACCTGTTTTCCTAGTCAATCTTTTAAGGGACAGATTATGTCGTGCATATTTGCATTACATCACTTTGTGGATAGTTTCATTGTTCTCATTGCAAAGCATGGTACTTACATGAAGGGTAACAAAATACACCCATAAAGTTAATTTAGTTCTTGATAGTGTTTATTTAATTCTTCCCTATCTGTAGATACTATTGACGCCCAGCAGATGAAATGTAGTCTTTGACCTAGAATGACAAAATAATTAGGAGTGAAATACCTAGATATCATCTAATCCAACATCTTGCTGAAAATGGGGCTGGGTTAGTTAATTAGGCTGTGCAGGGCCTTGTCCCACTGAGTTTTCAATATCTCCAAGAATGGGTATTTCACAGACTCTCTGGGGAAAACAATTCCAGTGCATATCACCCTGTATGGAGGAGAATTTTCATAGTATTTGGTCAGCATTTCCCTTGCAGCCTCTTGTGCTAGGAAAGGATGAAAACCAACAGAAAGGTCTGCAAGAAAAGTCCAGTTTACTCTTCTCTATGACCATTAACTATGACACTTCCCCACCTTTCATTTTCTGTTCTTCAGGCTGAACAAGCCAAGTTCTATCACACGATCTTAGCAGCCCTCTGCTGGGCTTCCTGCTGTTCCTCTGTGTTATACTGTGAAGCAGTATAACACAGAGCAGTCTGTTCCTGAAGGACTGCACCCTGTGGAAAGCAAATGTGCTGGAGCAGTTCCTGAAGACCTGCAACCCATGGGAAGGACCTATGTTGGAGAAGTTTGCAGCGATCTGTCCTCTGTGGGAGGAACCCCACTCTGTGACGAGGAAGAAGTGGCGAAGACAATGTGTGATGGACTGACCTCAACACCCATTCCCTGTCCCCCTGTGCTGGTCAGGGGGAGGAGACAGATTAGGAATGAAGTTGAGCCCAAAAAGAAGGGAGGGGTGGGGGAAGGTATTTTGGGGTTTATTTCTCATTACCTTACTCTTAATTTCTTACCAATGAAAATCAATTAATTTCCCTGAGCTGAGTCTGTTTTGCCTGTGATAGTAATTGGCGAATGATTTCTCCCTGTCCTTACCTTGACCTTTCATTTTTTGTCTTTCCTGTCCAGTTGAGGATGGGGGGGGTCATAATATGGCTTGGCATCTAGCCAAGGTAAACCCACCAGTGTTGATAGTATTGTGCAGCGTGTAACAGTAGCAAGAGCTCCCATTGATGTGTAGATACTGTGCTGCAGGCAGTGCAGAGCAGTGAATATGCTATATATGGTATACACAAAGAAGCTGGTGACATGTCATTAAAGTACCTATACCTTCTCACATCCTATTCCCTGTCTTATTTTGTAGCTACAAGTCATTGTTGTCTTCTGTTGCTTCTGAAGACATTCAAAGTCAGAAGAATAAAAAGGATGAGGTCTGTGAAATAGTAAATTGTTTCTGCATCAAATCCTTGGATTAGAGGCTGCAGAGGAAGACAGCTCCTTCTGGCTTGAGCTGCACCCTGGTACTGGTGGCTCTGTACTGGGGTGTTTAGTAGGTGACTAGAAGTGGTACCGTTAAAGAGAAGAACACCTGTGCTCAGTCTGTACAGTTTGATGAAGTTCAGGAGACTGCCAGTTCTTTCAAGTGATGCTTGCCTATAAAATGGTTAGGTGCTATTGCTGTTTGTTACTAATTACCTTTCAGAAGCAGAATTGTCTCTTCTTGACTGTCATAATAATGTAATTCATTGTTCTTCTCTGTAAGGCATTTCAATGCTGAGATAAACTCTTTCATATGCCAAGGACTGATGTGCTCCTGCTGTCCCCAGTGATTTTTTCAACAGGAGACAAAGAAATACTCCATCCAGATAAGTGAGAACTGAATCATTGTTCAGTTGGGGTGTCAGGATGTGTGGAAGGAAAACTGCAGTCAGTTAGCAGGTAGAGAACAGGTTTTGAAGTCCAAATATTACAAACCAGTTTCATCCTATGTCAGACTTGAAACTTTAAAGAACAGATCTGGTATTTGGAAGAATTCAGTTTATTTATTAGGTAACACAACAGTAAATGACTCAAAACTGTGAGAAAGAGTTGCTTATGTGCGCATATATATTGTTTTCTTGAATTAGCTCTTACTATTCTACCTGAGCACTGTCCGCTTACAGTGCATTAGAGACAGTAATATTTCAAAGTCACTGTTGGAGATAAAGCAAGAGATCATTTGTTTACTTACTGGTAACAAATTTATCATTCTTTGTAGCGACAACAACCAGGCAGGAATGTTCAAATTACTTAAGTGTTATAAATATTTAGATGCTATATTATAAATGTAGTTATTACTGAAGTGTTCATAAGATACTTAATATCAGGATGGCAAAAACAGAAAACAGAAGACACTATCAACATCACAGTTTCAGCTTCTCTGTGATTGACACCTTAGAAACAGAAGGACCTTAAATAGTCTGGTGCAGTATTCTCTGAAATGAAGTACAAAGTCACATAACAAAATTTAATTGTTGAAGTCTAATATGTGTGTGTGTGTATAATGCAGATGAAAACTCCTTTGTAAGAATACTTTTAAAAGATTGATAAGTATTTAAAGACTTAGTGCTGATAGTGAAAAAAATCCTCAATATTTCTAAAAACAGAATATCTATGAAAATATCTCATATGAAGAAGATTTGTGATACCTTAATATAACAGAGGGAAATACTTCATTAAACTACATGCAGTGCATTTTTTGTATGTCTGATCAGAACTTTATTGTATTGGTTTGGTAAAGAGTTGTTTTGCTTTTTATGTATAGTTTTGTAAGTTTGAAATGTTCAACCAGCTAAATCAGTTTGTAGAAGACTTTTGAACGTTAAATCGGAATAACTTTGGGAAACTTCTAAAAGAGCAGCTTTGTAGGTAGTGAAAAGTTCGAGTCTGACAATTGAGAGAGAGCATGCAGGAAAACAAACAAACCCTTGTCTGATGATTTCTGAGGTTTTACTAAATATAGTAGCGTATTTATTAGACAGATAAGTAGAGGAATGTTAAGACTTTTCTGCCTTTGACAAATAAGCAGATGATGGTTTCATAATCTGTAATATTGAGATGTAGTGAGGATAGTATTGAGTTTTAGTATGTGGCCTAGGGATATTCTGGGTTGCAGCAATAATGTTCAGAAAATCTTAGAACACTAGACGTGCAAGAGGTCAAAATTAATATTGTCACATGAAGAGAGAATCTGAGTCATTAGAAGCCTGTGAGTTTGTTACTGGTCAACAAAACAAGAGTGCACTACTGCAAGCAGAACTTGATTTGCAGAGTTAAGGGACTAATGTAATAAATGTTAACCAACATGGAATTTACTTGTTTTGTGAAACTGGCTTCTGGCCTTTTTTACAAGATTACAGTCTTGACTGATAAAAGATGCTAGTGTTGATAAAGTATACAGTCGGCAGAAGTTTGACTTGTTACTACATGGCATCTCAATTAAATAGGATGACTGTAATTGTACTAGTCCTCATTAAATACATTAAAAATTTGATAATAACAGTTAACTTCTGAAATATGTTCTTTCTAAGGTATTTAACATTTGATTTGCAGACAACACAAAGATTAAGGATTTCTAAATGAAAATATAGTTGATCAAATTAATCTCCTGATAAGGATTGCTTGGCAAACAATTTTTAACAAAAGGTATGCTTTACATTGCAGCCAAATAAAAAGAAGTGTTTTTTCAACCAAAATATCATAGGTCACATTTAGTGAATTGACTTTGAAAGTGGCATAGGAATCACAGAGAATAGCAAGTTTTTCCCTGTGGGCAAAATACCATGTCAGCCATGGGTATAGAAACAAGAATACAAAATTAGGAAAGAGATGTTCTAGTGTTGCAAGTGCATATGGAATAAATACCATGGTTGAATCTGGACTCAAGCTCTGTGCAACTGTTCATAAATAGAGAAGTTTCAGAGAAAAGCATGAAAAAAGATTAAATGGTAGTTTGATAAATCTATAGAGCTTTAGCTTCGTAATGTGATATAAATAAAAACCCAGGAGTGGATGCAGTAGATGATCTCATGCAAACTGAGAGAACACTCCTGTGTGTCATTTCCTTGCTTACTTTTTTTCCACTGTCAGTTTTACACCTCATCTGGGCTGCAAGAGTGGAGACTGCTATCTTATTTTCTGGTATAGAGTGGAAGATAAAGTGTTGAAGGTTTATTTGGCTAGATCTGGATTGTTTCTGTCTGGGATGAACCTAGAATGCAAATCCACTCTTAGTGAAACTAGAGTTAAACCAGTATAGCTTCTCAGAACAGTGAATTGTGTTGACTAGCCCTAAAAGTTATTTAAAACAAATTAATGCTAAAACAATCAACGTTTAGAATTAAACCAGAAGGTGTCTCTGTCATGATTGCCTGCCTTCAGAATAAGTCTCAACTAAGTTGGAAGAACACCTCTTAACGCAGGAAAATCCAGAGACATTATGAATATCCATAGCTTAAGGAAAATTTGGTTGAATTTAGCATCTTATTCAGTATTGAAAGACGTGTAGGTAATCCCTTTCTTCCTGGTAAGCGGTTACACCTGTAGTAGCTGGCAGCGTTTTTCTTTGTCAGCTTGACTATTTTCATAAAGTTATAGGAGCTTGTATCTGAAATCATCTTATAGGATCAAAGATTGTGAAAGAAATATATGAGTAGTGTGATATGGTCTCAGATGATTTATTTCTCTAGGAAACCGCCCTAAAAAGTTTTTGCTGGTATCTGTCTCAGAATTTCAGAAGTGATTTTAAAGGTTAATTTCTATTGTTTTAGTCTTCTGTGGTTTGTTGTTGTTTAGTTTTTTGTTTGTTTATTTTTTGAAGACTGGGTCTACTTTATGAAATAACTTCTTTTTAAATTCAGACTGTTTAAAAGTACTTCTCCATCTCAAAGAGACTGTGAACCTTAGAGAATGTGAGACCACTTTTGGCAGAGGTTAGAATAGTCTTGTTTCTTAAAAGGTTTTTAGATGGTAATCTGTTAGAGGTTTACTGAAAGTTCATTACAAAAGTCCTCTAGAAGCAGATAGTTAAAAGCAAACCTTGCAACAAAACTGGTCACTCAATAATTCTTTAGCCTTAAATTTAATTTCAAGGCATTGATTCTACCTATTAGTATTTAAATTCAGACACCTAAGATTTCTCAGGCTAAAATCTTTCTCTGGCTGCTTCGCCTTCAGGACAAGCTGTAGGGAAGTAAGTTAATTGTAAGAGTATAATTCCTTGTAGAAATATTAAGTAAGGAGAAATGTAATATTATTAATCTGACTACAATACACAACTTAATTTATGAGAAGAAAAGTGATTACAAGAACCCTTATGTTAAAATCAAATAAACTTTTTCTTGGAGACTAAAATGCTAATACCTATAATGGTATGTTTCTGCTGTAAGATTTACTTTGCAGCACAAGAGCTTTTAGAATCCTATTCAGTCCACTTGAAAAAAGAAGAAAAACATTATATAGGCTCAAGAGAAAGAAATGCAGAAAATCCAGTAATATTTTTATTTAAAATAAAAGGAATTTACAGTAAGAACAAAGACAAATATTTAGGAGTTATTCTTATATCATTTCATGTCACTGCATGTCAATGTGAAGACATTGCTAGCAGAGATTGTTAATGCCTTGGGTAGATGCTGTCTTTAGTTTTCTGTTATTTTATTTGCACAGGCTAATACCAAAACTGTCAACCACCATGAGGGTACAAAGGCAGATATGAAAGGTTTGGGTTGTTGTTGTTTGTTTGTTTTGGTTTTTTTTTGCAAGGACCAAGTAAATATTGAGCATCTCATTGTCCATTTAATTTGATTTGCTTAATGTCTTCAAGAACATCTTGACGGCTTTTAATCTTCTGAAAGCTCACACAAAGCCTACTATAGTCTCACTGACTCCCACTGATTAATTGGACTCTTATTAACAGTACTAGTCTTGCTCTACTGAAAAATTACATCTGTATTAGTGAAAGAAATGAAGAGGCTTCTCTCTGACTGTCATTTTTATGACCAAGTCCTATAAAAAAAATGAATCAATTTCACAAGAAAGTAGAATGGATGTGTGAAAACAGATGCAATATTATGGTTTTATGATTCAAAGGGTTAAACACAACAGGTTTCAAATGAGTTCTAAGCAGATCTAAGTATTTAAAAAAAGGTTTCTCTCAGTCTCTGGTAATTTCTACAACTTCTGTTCTTGTGCCTTGCCAGTGATACTTTACCGGAACTAAGAAATTGTCAATATCATTTGTTTATGGTATTTCAAATGTAAAGAATTGCCTTCAGGGCATTGTTTTATTGATTTTACATTCCTTCCTGCTGTGTTAAATCTAATGAGGCTTGTCTGTCCTTTAGGTGACCTACAGGCGGGATCTGTATGCAGCTGAATCGATTATTAAGGGTATGTGTTTCTCCTTATGGCTGTTAGTTTGCATATTCCTGAGTCTAAGAATCTTGTGCACTACAGTTTTAAAGACATTTAAGACTACGTTGAACACATCTTGACAAAAGGTTCAGTATTTAACTTTGAAAAAATCTCAGCAAACTCATAGTTCTATGTTAACTTTGATCTTATTTTCTCTTTTCCTGTGTATTTTTCATATTTATTTACCTACCATGTAGGTTCTCGATATTTAATGGCAGTTTATCAGCCATTACCGAATCAAGTAGATCCATTTTCATTTCCATTTTCCTTGAACTTAGCTGCAGACTGTACTACTTCAATAAATTGGCTTTTGTATTACAAAATTGTATTATTCAGTATTTCTTGCGTATTTAACAATTATTTAGTTGTCAGAACCTTCAGGATGTGCTGAAAGTGTGTAAACTTTAAAGGAAAATAAAAATCAAAACCAGGGCTGATTTATATATTTCAGAAAGTTCATCTTGTTCATCTTCTTGCAGTTTATTTAATCCTTTACTAGATACGCTCTTCTGTAGTGGGCAAGGAGAAAGTCAGACGGACACATTATGTAAATATGTTGCTTTATGTAGCTAGAGGAGGAGACAGCACCCTGCTACCATTCAGCTGTCCACTTTGCTTGTGCCTCCTTCCCCACATTGCCTCATTATTACAGAGCAGTTTTTGTGAAGGTAGAAACTGAATCGTCATGCTTCTTGTAAGGAAACTAGAAATGAATACAATGGTATTATTAATAATAATAATGGGTTTGGTGCTCTTTGCTCCCTTCTCCTCTTTATAAAGGTGACTTCTTTTATTCTTTTAAGCAGTGCTATCCTTTCTTCTTCATAGATTATTTACAAGAAAAATCAGTAGATTGGTAAGATTTTGAGATGTTTTGCTTAAAAATGTTTTTATAGTCTTTCGTGATATTTTTATGTACCACATACACACTATTATTTCCTACAAAAACTAGAAGCCTGAAACAATACTGCAACCTTCATGCAAAGGAATTTCCATGTTGGCTGTGTATATAAGGGCTTCTCTAATCTCATAAGTCAATGAAGAGATTAGTTGTAATTTATTAAAAATATAAGATGCATTCCAAGCAGCTTTGTCTAAAACTGCTTGATTAGAAAATCAGGATGCTGCTTATTCAAATGAAAGGAACATTCAGTAAGTTTAACTATTTCTATTTACAATTGCAACAAAAACATGGTGAGCAGTCATTCTCTTAATAGATACATATTTTACATGTGTATTTCATCATGTTACCACATTTTTGTTTTCACTAAAGCAAATACAAGCTTTTTCCAGCTGTTGGTTATGAGAAAAAGTTTGTTAACTTAAAAATAAGACCTTTGTGATGTTAAATCAAGCTAATCCCTTACTTCATCTTTACTTACCTGTATGTTCTGTTACTGTGTTGGAATGCAGTATGCCTGCTTTAGTAACCACAGGAGTCTTTATTATGCCTGGTCTGTATGTAAAAACTGGTCTTGAAGTTTGCTGAAGTTTAATTTGCTTTTTGCTGCACTGCTTGAGTGCAGGAAGGGGAAGCCATACGCGTTCTTTGCTCCTTACGCAGGCAGTATAATGAGTCCTCCATACCTCATTAGGACACCCCATAACAGATTTATCTTGCATAATTAATGATTTTTAATAGAGTTTTGAGTAGACACTGTTAGCATTCCAAGTCTGTAGTTGGAGAGTTGTGCTTATCTATTCTGTGCCCTTCAAAAGGCTTTAAATACCACATCTTCAGACTGATAAAACGTGACTTATTTTTGTAGTCACATGTAGACATGTAGTCATGTTTTTTCTAGTCAGATAATTTTGGATAGTTGAACCATGTAAATTATTATTAGGCAAGCTTTTTAGTCTTAAGTTCATGCCACACTTAAAGGAAAGCATATTTAAGTGGATCATATATTTTTGTCCTCTTGGGCATCATTGTGTTGTACTCCCATGTTGCATCATTCAATCTTACTGTTGTGAGTTTTACAGAAAGGTTAATAGCTATGTTCTGCTGTGTCTATGGAAAAACCTTCAAGGATAGGTCATCTTCCAGAATGGTAACCATCCTACCAATCAAGACATGCTCAGTTAGGCCTTTCCTGCTAGCTAGCTGAATAATGGACTGTATCAGAGTCTACTTTTCTCAAGAGTTCAGAACCCACTATGTGATGCTATATGAAGTACTTCTACTCATCATTACCCTTTTGTGCTTTCTCCCAGAACTTAGCTGTCTGCTGTGTAGTAGCTACTCTCTGCTGTTTGTGAGCTTCTGTGTTATGGAAGTGTGTCATGGAGACTGACAGAGAAACAACCACTGCAAGAAAGTGGCATGCAGTGTTTCAGTAGCAGTCTCTTGAGAAAGAAAGGACTTTCTGCTGATTCTGATGGTTTAGAGATACAAATGCTAGTCTAGGAGAAGTCCCCAGGGTACTAATGTGCTATTCATGGCTCACATGAGACTCACATGGTTGCGGATTTTCAGATACTTAAAGGTGTTCTCAGGAACCTGTTTTCTGTATATCTACCTCCTCTTTTTCCTTTCCTTCCCTTTTCCTTCATTGTGATGATAAGGTGCCAGGAACTCCAGAAAGGCATGTGAAATACCTGTCTGCCCATGTGGAGCTTACTGTCTTCTGCCTTGTTAAAACCCTTTTCTTTTACTTTTTCTTGGCACTGGTTGCTAGTCTGTCAGTAACCTTGCTGAGCATAGCTGACAGCAATCTTTCTTACCTATATGGAGAAGAGGGTGCCTCTTCCTGACAACTGTATATCACTTTGGGTATAAATGGTGTTACCCATGGGATGGTGGTCTACTTGATGGATCTTCTTTGTGTCAAGTTGTTGAAGACAACACAGGACTGAAATGCAGCTTGTGTGCTGGTGAGTACAGGCCTGGATCATATACTTGGGTGAATTCAGACTCAAGGTTCAGGCCGTGAGAGTACCTGAAGGGAAAGTCCTGCGTGACACTAAGGCTGGGTTGCAATGTACCAGCCTTTGGCATGCCACCTTGCATGGTGTTACGGTCCTCTGGAGGAGTCCCAGAAGCTACCAGTATGGGCTGGGAGCTCGTAGGGTACTAAGGGCACTGGCCTCACGCTGGCTCCCCACTATTGTTCTAGTCCTCACAGCTGTTTCCTTTATTAAGTAATTCAATTTACTTTGCTGGATGCACATTTTATCACTGGATGAATTCAGCAGTGATTATGAACTTTTGAGCGTACACATTTAATTTTGTGAAACTGGTTCAGAACTTGATGTCATCTGTAGTTATATTTATTAGTGACTGAAACTTGGTTTCCTTCAACTTTGGAGAATGGCAGTTACCTTTTCTATTAACCTGTTAGGTTTTTTTAGAATATCTATTTAAGCTATATTAAAAACATGTGGTTTTATGAGAATTACACATACAACTTTTCCCTTTCTGGTTTCAAATAGTAATTTACTTGCTTTGCATTAACTTTGACAGATTTTTATATAATTATGCTAGAATATTAAGTTTACACTTGTTCTGCTGGACAGTTTTGCTAAGAAACAGGTTCCTTGTGTTTCAGATTGATGTGTTGTCCTTGTTTGGCCTGGAATAGAGTTAATTTTCTTCCTAGTAGCTGGTACAATGCTATGTTTTGGATTTAGTGTGAGAATAATTTTGGTAACAGACTGATATTTTAGTTGTTGCTCAGTAGCACTTATCCTAAGTTAAGGATTTTTCAGTTTCCTGTGCTCTGCCAGCAAGTAGGTGCACAAGAAGCTGGGAAGAAGCACAGCCAGGACAGCTGACCCAAACTAGCCATATGGATATTCCATACCATAGGACATCACGCTCACTGTATAAACTGGGGGGAGTTTGCTGGGAGGGGCAGATCACTCCTAAGGCATCAGTCAGCAGGTGGTAAGCAATTGCAGTGCATCACTTGGCTTTTCTTGGGTTTTATTTCTCCTTTTCACTAGAATTATTATTGTTGTTGTTTTATTTTAGTTATTAAACTGTTCTTTTCTCAACTGATGAGTTTTACTTTTTTTGTGACTTTCCTCTCCATCCCACTGGGAGCAGGGAGGAGCAAGCGAGTAGCTGTGTGATGCTTAGTTGCTGTCTGGAGTTAAACCATAACACATGTTTTTTTGCTATCCTGTTTATTTTTGAGGTATTCTTGCACTTCTGTCTATCATCTGTTTATTAAATGATAATTCTGTAATCAGTCAAATTAAATACAAGAGAAATTATTACGGTAATATATGTTTCTGGCAATTAAACGATGTCTGAAAAAAATACAGTTAATCATGTGATTCTAAGGCTGTTTCTTTAGGCAGCTATAATATAAAGGTAATTCTACCTAAGTAACAAATCTCAAATATTTTATAGAATCACAGCTAGATTTTTAACTGCTGGCCTAACGAGACATAATAACTGACAAATTTCAGCTTGCCAAACTTCACTCAGATGGAATTAAGAAAAACATACAGGCAAAGCTACATTTTTATACTTCAGATAATTACGTGTATATATATCATTCATAGTCAAGGCAGTATAAAGAAACACTTCACTAATGTAAGCAGACAATCTTTTCTTTATTTATCTTTTGAGACTGTTTTCTTAAAACATGTCAGTATTACTAAGTTCCTTACTTCCTCAAGTCTCTTTTACAGCTTTATTATGGAAGTCTTAGTTGGAACACATTTGTTTTATAAACAGTAAATTTAGTGCTTTTCTGTAGTTGAGCGGGTATGAACTTGTAGAGTATGCAGACAAGGTGGCACACGCCTATTTTTAATAGTCTTGAAGAAAGAAAACATTGTCTTGGAATAATGGTGACTCATCTAGAAATGCAGTTAAGATCAGACTAATACAAAACATCCTAAAAAAATTCCATTAAGACTACTGCCCTCAGGCTGGGTATCTTTGAACTCTAGTTCCAACCTGTAAACTTTAAATGGTGCTTCTCAGTAGAAGCTTGTAACTTAGTTTGACTCTCCTCCTACTTTTTCTATGTTTAAGGGCCCTCCTTCTGCAATGATTTTTACCCAGGAGCATGCATTTGAAGATTGGGTGTTTTGCCCTTGCATTTGGCTACATAAGTATCTGCTGACATAGATAAAATTGTTTTGCAGGTGCCAAGAGCAATATCATAGTACCTTCAAACTGTTTATGATTGAGAGCTACATACTATGTTTTGTGTCATATGAAGAACCCTTGTGATTTTTTTATTAAAAAAATAATTAATAAATTTGACATTAGCCTTGTTAATCAAAGGACAGATACCTTACTTGAGTTAGGCTGCGTTTTCATGGGCATGCTCATGAACCAGTGACTGTTCTCTGCTGTGAGGCAAAGAAATAGACTGGCAGGTGAGGAGGTGTTCCTTTGAATATTGTCAGGTGAAAACATCCCTCTTCCTTGTCTTCTACCACAAAATCTTCCTCCCTCTCTTGTATACTAATATTGGGGGCAGTGTCAAGTTAGGCTTTTGGATTTTCGACTACAGAGAAATGTGGAATGGGTAAACAACAAATTGGTAGATATTTTTAGTTACCTATGTTACACAAATAACTTCAACTCATTCTCTTGAACGTGAATGAATTAAATGCTTGGCAGTACTTATTTAGTTCTTCTTGTGTTTACAGTAGTAGAAATATCTGTTATGAGATACTAAAAATGCCAGGGAGACACACTGAATTTCCAGACCAATCAAGCCATTGCTGTGTAGAAAGTGAAAATGAAATTCCATTAAATTAATTTACTATTTTGAGTTGACTGCAGAAATCAAGTCTTTTGATGAATAGGATGGGCTTCCAAAATAGTAGGAATTGTAATGACAGACTAATAGTAGCATGACATGAACATACACTTGTTTTTGTAAATGTATGTATACATATATATGTGCAATTAAGAGAAAAAAGTAGTATGTCTGTAGGCAAAAACCTATTTGCTGTTCAGATGCATTTTTATTCATATGGGATTAATTCCCTAGGGTATGATATTTATGATCTTTGTACCAACAAAGTATTATTTTAATTGCTTTTTGTTTGTGGCATGCTTTTCAGGGTAAACTTCAGCCATTCATTAGAGTACACTTAATACATTAACTAAGGCGGTTCTGTAAACATGCACACATTTTAATTTCTGATTTTGGGTGAGATCCCAGGATAAAGACTGTAACAGGTGTTATAGAAGACTAATGTTACTTAAAGCTTTCAGGATATCACAGAAGGGCACAGAAAAATTTAAAATTCAGTTTTCTGCTGGAGAGAGAAGGAGGTTTAATGGGACAAATTCTGAAAGCCTGTGTCAAATTTATTTTTAATGAAGACAATTTCTGATAGAGAAATTGAATGTTTAACCTAGCGGAATTTGGTGTAAAGTTTTAACTATTTTTAACTTTATGCAAGAAATATGCCCTGAGTAAATGTTAAATGTAATACCGTATGGAGAGGGTTATTCCATAATCATCAGGTACAGCTGGAAAGAACCGAAGATGAAATGGGAGATGTGTATTGGGAAGAGGTGGTTTCCAGGGGAATAAGAAGCTTAAATAGAGGAAGGGGAGGCTAAAGCAAGAGAGAAATTTAGGTAGGTAGTGTATTAGTGAGAGAAAACCAAACAAAACAAAATAGTTTGGGTAGGTGAAAAGGCAGGTATGGTGTGAAAGTAGGGAAGAAATTAGAACAGTGGTACACGAAGGTGATAGTGGAGAGAGGAAGTGGGAGAACAAGAGGTTAATGGGCAAAAACTGAACTAAGAGTAGTTCCAACTCAGTAAAAGGAAAAACTTTCACTATGAGGACAGTCAAGCAGTAGACAGGTTTCCTGGAGAGGTTGTGCAGTCTCCATCCTCGAAAGTTTTCAAAGTGTCAGTGGTATAAGGGGCTGAGTGACCAGGCCTGACCTCATGGATGATCCTACTTTGAGCAGAAGTTTGGACTAGAGACTAAGGTCCCTTGCAACCTTAATTATCCAGCAGTCTGATGAAAACCAAAATTTTCTTAGCCGAGTCTTAAAATTCTTTGTGACATGGACAGGATGTGGCTTTCCAGAATGACTGTTCCATTCACCCAAAAAGACTTCTGAAAACCAGGAATGATGTGCTGTATGGGTTCAGCCTTACTGGCAGTCAGCAGAACTTGTGACATCTGTGGAGTTAGGAGCCAGTGCTCCAGCTGTGCTCACTGGGTTAAGTGTGATTATGTGGAGTGACAGAGAGCTCCATCAGCTTACCAGAGGTGGGACACAGGCAGTCTCAGGGAGGAAGGCTGCACTCAACCTTCCTTCTCACATTACAGCAAAAGTGCAGACTGCCTAAATTAACATACACATCTTTTGGGCCACTTGAAACAGATGAGATTTAAGTGGAAATTGAGCTTTAAACTTTAACTAGAACAGAACAGTTGCTTTGTTATGATGATTTTGTTGACAATCATTTCCCAAACTTTGTTTAATCATTTTTCTTCATCATTTAAAAGCATGCAGTGTCTTTTCAATATGTTTATCATTAATTTTTTCATAATTTATTAATAGACTTTCCCCTTAACCACTACATTTTTTCTCCACATTTAAAATACATTTTTTCATGCTTCATTCCATTTTTCTTTTTATTAAGCTCAACCTGTAAATTTTAGTAACTTTTTTTATTCATCTCTCTTTTATATACAGGAAGTTAGAGGTTTAAGGGGGATAGGAAGAGGAGTGAGATGAGCTTTTCGTGGATGCAGTTTTTGAGCAGCCTCTTATGTGGCTACTTTTGACACTTGCTGTTGATAACTGACTTATTAAAAAGAACTGTCTGAGTATAAGTTATGGTGCCTTTTTGAACTCCACAGCCTTCTTCCACATGTTGATTTTTGTAATAGCTCCAATCTGACCTTTGTCATTAAATTGAGAAGTCCAATGGCATCTGAGTTCTTGAAATCTCATATGCCAGTCTGGTTTACTATGTACATCTATCTTATATCTGCAGTATATCTGCATTCTGTGTACAGTACTAAACTGAAGCGGCTTTTGCTCTGTTTTCAATCTACCCACCAGTTTTTTTCTGCTGATAAGAAATTAATTCAATAAGGTTTCCTACTGACTCATTCTTTTTTTTCAACTGTGAAGTTATTCTGTATTAAGTAGGAGCCAACTTTGCATGTTCAGTTTTGTTGGGTTTTTTTCCTGATGAATCTATGGGAAGATAATTTCTCCCACAATTGTGGTGTCCTGTGAGAACTGGCCATGCATTCTTTTAATTCTCACTTTCATCTGGTTGTGATGGTTTCTAAGCAGATGTTCATTGTTTTCTCTCTTTCTTCTCCCCTCCCCATTCTTGCTAACAATACAAAGCTAGTTGCTACCACTAGTTTTGTTGTCATGTTATAAATATTGGGCATAACTGCCCATGATTCATGAAATCATTGCATTTAGCTTTTGGAGTCCTTGGTGGTTAATTTACTACTGCTCACAAAAAAATGTAAAATATCACAAGTCACTTTCCAATAATTAATTCTGCAGAAGCTTTAAAATTAATATTCAGGTCTATATATCTATTTTTATAAAGAGGTCTTTGAATTTGCAATAGAAAGTGAGATTTTACTCAAGTAACACATCTCGTTGAACTTATTGTGTGGTATGTAATCATAAAAATACCCCCAACTTTGCACATGCAACAAATACGCATCTTTATATTCAGACTTGTTTGAAGAGCAATTAGGCCATATTTTTATAATTTCTTTTATGTCTTTCACTACTAATTTATTTTGTGGTGGTGTTTGGTATATTTCTGTCCCTGAAGATTAACTGAAGTCTGCTTTAAACATAATTATATTTTACATTTATGAAACTTCCAGCTGCTTATGGATGGAGTGGCTACGCTAAAGACATTGCCAATCTTATGTTTTGGTCTGCATATTAATTCAGCATCTAAAGAATAAAATTCTGAATTAGAAGTGAGAGTTCTGGAGTTGAATTATTTTGACTTGTGTGCTTAAAATAAGGAAAATGCAGAATCTTGAAAGTGTAGTCAGTAACATGAGAAAATACCCATTTTCTGAAATTTGCTTTATGGAGCGTATCAGGAAATAACTTGAAACTGTTGTTCTTAGTATCAACAAAATATTTTCTTCTCCCCCACTAGTAAAAAAGATCTAAGAAGTTTCCCATGCCAAAATTTTTGATGTTGAGCTGAACAGTTATACCTGCTGTCTACCTGAAATTCTTTCAGTACTTTGTTTGTTTTGTCTGTTATGTAGTATATATTGTTGGGAAGAGGATTTATGCCATCTCCTCTATTTATTTTTTTTTCTTAACATCAGTGATCTGCCCTTAGTGATCTGTTCAAGTGTTAAGTCATGAAATTTTCAAAATGTTATGATCTTGATTGCCATCCAGTGTCAGTGATGTGGACCTGAACAAATACCTTTTCATAGAAGTTCCTTATTTACATGTGCTTTGGGAACAGGCCTTATGTGATGTTTTTGTTTCACAGAATCATATAAATTACAATATGACTTTATATTTGAGATTTATGTTATACAAATTATGTAGCTGTATTAACTGTGATAATATTTTTCAAGGTTATATTAACCATGAGGTAAGTCATCTTGAAATTAAATTTACAGCTGTTGAAAAGGTTCTGTCAAGAGACAGCAGTACATGGATTGCAGGTAATGTGTAGCAGATAAGTAATTTTGATTTATCTTTCCATGAAATACTAAGGGTTTTTTCTTGATCACAGACAGCCTATCACAACAAGTTTGTGTTATTACCGATGTGAAGGAAGCTGCTGCACAAGTAGGTTTTCTCCTTCGTGAATCTCTGAAAAGCCAAATAGAAGTAAGTACAAATCTATAGCTGTAACCTGTGTGATAAATTTAATGTTTCTGCTTGTCACAACTCGTGAGAAATCGTCCAAATAATGTGAATATAGAAACTGAGACCTCCAGTGTCACTGTTGCATTTATTGCAGGGGATTAACAGCAGATGGGGAAGTTACCAAGAAAGCATCTTATGCCCAGTTACGCTGTAGAGGAGAATCATACAGATCCTCTTGAAACATATGTTAGATTAGAGGGGAAATTGGATCCAGACAACAGAGAGGTGATTTTCTTTAGATTTTATGAATTTAGTAAGTCTAAATTGTTACAAATACGTTACAGAGAAGGTGCTTTTTTTACTTTGAAGTCTGAATTCCTGCAGAACTGAAAATGCAAGTCGATTTAATGAAACTTTTTGCAGAGAGGTAGGGGTACATTTCACTCCTAGTGAATGCTCATTGAAGCTTTTGCTGTAGGATATTGATGGAATTTTCTATTGGCATTTAACTGTCTTTTCCTGTATTCAGTATTCCTACTAATAGAAGTATTTTCATTTTACCAAAGGTGATAAACATTTGGTAATTGCTTGAATCTTGACTAATCTTGAGGTGGTTCTTAATTAAATCTTAGATGATGATATCACATCTTTCTATTACCCAGAGAAATAGACAGAGAATAGCTGTTCAAAAATACATGTTTCCTGAGTTTCATAACGTTACTTCTGTAATGGTGTTATTCATGTCTGCTGATCTTCTGCATTGTGTGCTTAATAGCACGATGGTCTTCTGTAGCAAACTGTATTGTTATATCTAGAAATGTCATTCGACGTTGTACTTACGGTTCTTGTTTGGAAAGAATTGTGTTTAGTATGGAAAATCATGCTTTAAGTCTATTAAATGTCTGCATTTAGAAGAGCAAAACATTAGCAGAGTTGGATAAGATGTTTTCTTGCCTGCACAGCTGTATAATAGAGCAGAAGTATGTTTTCCATTGCAGTGATACCAGATCCATTGCTGTTTTTTTCCTCTCCATGTAAACTATTCTGCAATTACTAGGAAGACGTCACTTACCTATATTGGAATACAAGTACTTCTTTAAATGTTGACTTACCTATAACATATGTTTGCATATAACCTCTTAAATCATACCATCAGAAACACTTCCAAGCAAGTAAGAAAAGTCAAAGAATGCGTTATGTTTGCTCAGCCAGCATTCTGACTCCAAACTTAGCAACCTTAAGTCAAATTGACACTAAAACTAGTTAAACTTTACAATGTGCTTCCAAATTTTCATTGCAAAACCACTTGATTGCTGGATTGGTTAGGCACCTGAACCTATGGGGTGTTTGGATAAAACACATGTAAAATGACCACAAACAAGGTAATGAGGCCATAAAGTGAAGGAAGTACTACTGATAGGGAACTGAAATTTTTGATGGCTGTATTAAATCAGTTTATTTAGATTATGATTTCTAGTTCTGTTCCTCTCTTCTTTGAGCCATGTTATCTTTCCAAATAGTGAAGTTGGTTGTTAAATTTCTAAACATTTTCAAAACGTTCCTGCGAAGTGACACCTGCCAAAGAACTCCATCAAGATCCCTGACTTGTACTGTTCCTTAAAACATCATCTGTCATTCACTTCATGAATGCTCAGATTGAAAAATCTATAAAAACTAATATTTTTGTGTTGACTGTCTTGTTCTTAAACAGTAAAAATTGGGTTAATTTTTAAGCTTACCAATGTACAGAACTTGTTAATTTGAAGCACCTTAGGAAGAATATATCCAAGGGCCTGTGATTTCTCATGCCTTAATTCATAACTTCTGTGCTTTTTTTTTAAATCTCTTTAAAATATTAAATGTCAGCTATCTGGGGCTGTGTTGTAAAACTTTCAGCCCAAAAGATTTCTAAAATCTTTAATGCATAAATATCAACTTTCAGCTTCCACACCACCTTCCTTTGCAAACAAGTCAGCTCCCCAAGTATCACAAAAATCAACAAATGTAGCTGTAGATAACAGTGGAAAGCCTCTTCAGATGTTGTATTTGGTACTTGTGTTGGATTCTGGATTAAGTGACATTTTGAGGGAACGCAGCAGTATATTGCTTCTGTTGTTTGATGCTATATATAAAATGTCTTCTGGGCAGAAATAAAGCTCATTTGCGCTGTGTATCAGTGGGGCTTGCTGGTTGAATAGAAGCAGTATGAAGAACTTTTTGCCTGATTTTCAAGGTTAGGGGTTTTTTATTGGCTTCAAAGTATTATCATCTTTTAGGGAACAAATTCCCCTTCTACCTGGTTTGTTTTACTTAGGGCGATCATGAAGCTGATAATGCAGTAGAATTTACTTTTTATTCTAAGTAGGATAATTTCTTAGATGGTGTTATACTTAAAGATTGCAAAGTAAGTGTGCCTGATTTAAGACGGATTTTAAAGTATTGAGGAATTTATTTTCAGGAGAAATTCTGAATTGGTTTTGTCATATGCAGAGTCCGAGAATACCTGTGTACCTGGTCTTTCATATATTCTTCACTTATTTACTTTTATTAGTTCCATGATGACAAAATATATATGTATTTGAATATTCTAGAGATTTCCTTAGAATAAGAGGTCTAAAATCATTAGATCATCTTGATCCTGTGAACAGTGCTTTTGTCTATGAGAACAGTTGAAAATCCTAACCAGGGCTGTTTCTGGAATGGCTCCCACTAACAGTATGCTTCAGCAAAACCATGCAAGAAAGCTGCAGGGTGTTGGACTCCATGTTTCAGTGTTGAGTCACCTTAAAATTTAAGCAGTTCTTAATTCTCATAGTGGAAATAATAATTGCTAGTTTTAAATCACTTGAGTGAACAGACTCTGCCATAATGGTGGAAGCTTTAGCAAGTAGTTAAGGCTGAAGTAAAATTTGTGGCGTTGTAATATATATATATATTATTTTTATTTTTTTCTAATCAGGTTGAAACTATAACATCTCTAAGAGAAAATGATCATCTACAACATATCTTTACAGGACAGTGCTACAATTTAGTTTATGTAAATGTAAGTAGTAAAGATGCATGCTTTTAGTTTTGCACTTAAACTTATTAGTAATTGTAAATAATTGCATATTTGAATAACAAGTTGCTTGGCTTTTTTGTCCTCTTGGTGGATCCATTCTGGTATTTGGTGTTTCTGATGTGCACCAAATTAGACTTGTGAGATACTGGTCTGTTCTTTCCTTCTCATTCTGCACTTCGATCAGTACGTTGTTAAACCAGCCATGAATTCTTGAACAGGCGGGGTGCCACTGAAAGGAGTTTAAAAATTCCTTTCATAGATACTGTGTTGAAATGAATTGCCTCATGAAGAGGTATGTCATCTATATGTGTATTGCTACTGTGGTTAATATTTCCCATTATAGTCAGTTACATACCATGCAATCTGTATTTGGATCCCTGTATGGCAACAGGAAGGTTTTAGGTGAACCTTATCTGACACTAAGACCCTTAAGATTGTTTGTTTGTTTTATACGTATCTATATCTCTATTATATCTAAGGGTAATATTATTATTAATCTCTGGGTCTTTGTTTGGTTTTTTTTCAAACAGCTATAACTGTA
Source organism: Actenoides lindsayi (assembly GCA_025331215.1). Classification (NCBI taxonomy): domain Eukaryota; kingdom Metazoa; phylum Chordata; class Aves; order Coraciiformes; family Alcedinidae; genus Actenoides; species Actenoides lindsayi. The sequence goes on from WTSP01001973.1 coordinate 63,817, forward strand.
CCAGACAAAAGCATTACAAATAAATCAAAACCAACCAATGAACCAAAACCCCTCAAACCTAAAAAAAAAGTGGTGTTTTGGTTTTTTTTAAATAACACCTCTTTGAATTCCATTTTTATGAAGTCTTTTTTTTTTGATGTTTTCAGTAATTCTAAGCATTAGTTTTCATTTAGGATAACAAGTGTGCCATTGAAGAAATGCAGCAACTAGTGGATATGGTGGAAAAATCAGATATTTCTCTCTTATATCCAGTTGTCCTTATTTTGGTAGGTAACTCCTGTGTGATTTATTCAAAGTTTTAAAATTACTGTTGCTTTTCTAGTCCAAGTATTAAAAATGAACTTTGAGGTGCTTTGCAATGTAACTTTAATACATACTTATTGAGATGTTGCAAGACTGAAAAATCTGTTCTGGTATGTTGCAAAAGTTTTAAAGTGTATTTTTGGCTGAAATTCTCATTATTTGAATATTGCTGCCAGAATAATTTAACAGTTCATGTGGATGACAGCTGAATGGGTTCATGACTCTTATTTTACTCAGACTGTTTAAAAAGAGATAATATGAGTAGGTTTCAAAGTCTCTATGCAGTGCAACCAGATCCAATTAATTCTGTCAGTATGTTGTCTGGTTTAATAGCTAGGTATGAGAAGTGCTGGGTGGAATGAGTGTCCTTGATGCCATAAGTCACAACGAGAGTGCCTCTGGTCTACATTTATTATACTCTCCAGCAATAAGACAAGAAGATGTATTGTGGTTTCAAAATATAATTCCATATATGAAGCTCTTGAAAAAGGAATAGTTACTGTACATGGGAACTAAGTAGTTTCTGAAGTACACTGAAGTGGTCTGGAGGCAAAACTGAGCATTTTCTTCTTAATTATAGGCTTATTCTGAAATTTAAGTGATGAAATTTCATTACTGATCTAACAAATAAATGAGATAACCTTTACACGTGAAAAAAGTTATATCCTTACCTATTGCATGCTGTTGTCTTGGAGTGAGCTACTGTGACTGTGAGTGGGATTCTTATCAGCTGTATTCTTCGTTATATACTTAGTTGAACACAAAACCTGAATCCATTGTTAGTGAAGAGCCCTATAAGACACTTTCTTTTGAAGCAATGGAAGGGCAAATACAACTCAGAATTGTAAGCAATGTCATGACATTTAAATGCACAGGTTTTAGGTACTGGCTGTACAGGAAACATTACTCTTTTCCACTCTCAAAAGTAAAGCTGTTCCTAGTAGTGAAGAATTCAAAGGATAAAGGAAGAGAGCAGCTAACTGCTTCCATTCTAACCTGATAATCAGAAACGTTCTTAGGTAGACTTTTGTGTGAGTAGTTCTTTTCTATTCATTATTTAAGGACATGGCTAACTTTTTTTGTAATACTCTGATAATTAAGAGAATCAGGGTTGTTTTTTTCTTCCTGTATTCAGCTTCTTTAGCTGTAAAAATGTCAGGTATTATTGTGACAGACTTTCTGTTTAACCAGCCTGGGGAGAATTGTCACAGTAAAAGGATGAGCCTACACTGGACACGATGACTTCTGTCCATTTTCCTGCCTATAAATTGGCACAGATCTCAAAGTCTGTCCCTTTACCCTGTTGCCTGACTCGAGTTTTTTGTGGCATCTGTAAGCTGAAGGAGCAATTGGACTACTGTATCTGGACATAGCAGAAAAGGGAAGATTAATGTTACAGGAGAAATAGGAAGCACAGAGGTAAACCTTGCAATTATTTGTCTGCATCAAACCAGTATCGTCTCAATTCTTCTGATTATAGCAGAGTTAATATTCTTAAACTGACATTACTTTTCTGAGTAATACATATTCACATTTGTAGATGCTATGAATGGATATGATTCTTATTTTGTTGTTATTACTTGGGATTAGAAAGAAAGGAATGCTAGTACTTCAGCTCTGTAATTGGCAGTATTTGTATTTCAGTACAAAAGTAAGTTGTAGAAAAATCTCTTTTTAAAGCTGCAGAACAGGTTAATGGTAAATAGGTGTTAGATCATCTTCTCTCAAAAACACAGGTCTTGAAATTTCTTGTAAATGTCTGGAAATGAGAAATACTTAGCCTTCTTTTGGGTAAAAAATAAAATGAGTGAAAATTCATCTCTGCCTGTGTAGTAGAAGAAAATAGCTTTGTTATTGGTGAATATGCACTTAGTAAACAGCTTGTAAAAAAGTTTTGAGAGGGAAAATGGGTAAAAGCTATTGTCTGTCAGGATAAACTAAACAAAGTTCAACTTGAAATAGTTTTTGCAAGCACAGATCTCTTTGCCTACCTCTATACTTCTGCCTCTCTGTAGTATTTACAGATAAGTTTTATATTCACGGAGTCATTCAGACCAAAAAATATCATCTTCTCTTTTTAAGGAGAAAGGTATTTTTGCTATCAATAGATGCTGAAACTTTATATGCACAAATCATCATCCTTAATTTTGATTGCTACAGTTAATAGAAACTTTGGGAAGTAAACTTATTACATTGTAGAATACATGAGTCTTGGGAAAGGGTTGAACTGGTTGGTACCTCTGTGGAGATACCAATTCAGGTCCTGCAAGACCCTCCATGTTTGTCCAGCATCCCCTGCTGGGATGAAATCTGCCCTTCCCTGCCTAGGAGCTCAGGACAGTCATATCCCTCCCTTGTTTTGAAGTAGTTCCTGCTTTTTAAACTTCAGTTGGATTAATCTCAAGATAACACACTTCAGGCAACTGATATGCTATACTGACAAGGTAGTAAATTCAAAGTAAATCCTTAAAGAATGCAGTTCCATTTTGAGAAACTGTAAGATGCTTAAGAAAAACACCTTTTTTTCTCTACTATCCTGGTAGTAAAAAAAAAAAAATAATCTGGAAGTTACATTAAAGCTTAGAAAAGAATGTTATTTTTTTTGCTGGTGTAAATAAATACATTTATTTTGCAGTTAGAATGTTGTGATGTGTTCTGACATAATGGTTTCACTGTGCTTTGATATGAAATCATTTTCATGTCACTAAATAAATAAGTAATGGAATTAAATAGTAATAGAAGCTAACAGAAAAATCTTTATCAGCCTGTATTTTTTGGGACAGCCTTTTTAGTAGGGCCTGTTGCAATAGAATAAGGGGTGTAATGGTTTTAAACTGAAAGTGGGTAGAATTACACTAGATAAAAGGAGGAATTCTTTTATGATGAGGGTGGTGAAATATTGGCACAAGTTGACCAGAGGGGTAGCAGAGACCCCCTCTCTGCGAACCTTCCAGGTCAGTTTGGCTGGGGCTCTGAGTAATGTGATCTTTTTAAAGATGTTCCTGTTCATTGCAGGGGTAGGTTTAACTAGATGACCTTTAAAGGTCCCTCCCAACCCAAACTGTTCTATGATTCCATGATTTTTATGTGCACTTAACACATAAATTTGAGATGCTAAAAACTGGTGGTCTAAAGTAGCACACTAAGGAAAAAGTGATTAAGGTTTTTTCCTTGTTTGTTCCTTTGCAGGTGTGTTTGGATATTTCAGAAAATATTTCTTTCAGCATTGGTGTGGAAGAACTAACTAGGATCAAGAAATTTGCAAGGGAAGTGAAAAAGAGAAATTTTTTGGTTTATGGTCTCCTTATCCAATATAAGGTATGTAATTCTTTTTCTATGTGCAAATTATCTTCTGTTGTGATTTATATGATTAATGATAGAATCTTAATTTAAAACAAAATCAAAGGGAAATAATTATGACATGAAGATGATTTTTTTGGGAAGATTCTTGTCTGCTCCTGTTCAAAATTCAGAAGAGCCTGTAGTTATAGGCAAAAATGGAAGCACTTTGATTAGGGAGGAATAAATGATAAACATTTTTAGAAGCATATGAAAATATCAGGGACCTTTTTCTTTTTGGTTTTCAGCCTTGAAACTTGCTTTTTACAGCATTAAAAAAGTAAAAAATAGTAAAAGTACATTTGATCAGTGGTTCTGCATAATTTTACATTCCCCATCAAAACTGTGTTTGGTATTCAGATGACAGAAAGAGCATGGCATATATAGGTGGTGAAAGTAACAGTGTGCATATCTGCAACAGCAGCAAATGGCCTCAGCTGGAGGCAAAAAGGGTGAGCACTCCAGCATCCTGTGTACTCAGAAAAGCTATTTAAAAGAAACCATTTCACCTGGGAAACATTCTGCCAACTAGAAAAGTGCCTTGCCTCCAGTGCAGATAGTGAAGGGATAGGTAAGTTAGATATCCAATGGAAATTTTAATACAGAAGAATAAATGTAATCTCAACTGACTTCTTTTTTAGGTTATGTTAGGTGTTTGGGTTTATAAATAATTGATTAAATATGGCTATAGTTACATATCTTTTTCTGGTATACCAAAGACTTGATTTTCTTTCCAAATTTTATCGGCTTTATTAAGAGCTAAGCATATCAATACCTATCAATTTATGCTTTTACAGATGTCTGATGCCCACAGAATATGGGTAATGTTATTATATGACATGAATTTATCACTTGTTCATACAATATACAAGGATATACAACTATTTCAAGTCTTTTTTTTTGTTTGTTTTTTCCTGGTACTATCAAACCCTATTTCTTCCAGGGTGTATTCTGGCTTTCTGTGGTAAAAATCATTTGAATAACTGTTGAAACATTGCTCTAAGAGGTGATACAAGTACCTTTTAATGGTAAAAAGTAATGTTGCAAATACTGCTTTACTGTAAGTAAAGAGTTTTAACTTTAAACATCGTTGACTGTATATATGATTTTATATGCAAATTGATGAAGTATACATATGTGGATAAGTTACTAAAACTGACTGGGAAAAGGGTAAAAAAAAAATCTTCAGTGGACTTTTGTCGATGTGGCACCAAAACATTTTATCAGTAACAGGTATGTACAACAAGGAGATCTGAATGGAAATTGTTTATCCTTGATGGTAAGAGAGTTACAGCAGAACTCGGCCTTTGTTTTTTGAAAATAAAAAGCTAGGATCACTGTTACATCACTGCAGGCAGAGTCATCATTTAATAACGTGGAAAAAAGTATTATATAGAGTAAAACATTCAGCAAAGTAAACAAACTACTTTGAGCTGTCTAGTTTTAAAATAGCTTTAAAACATGTCCTGCTCTCAAAAATGGGAATAGTTCCTTCTTGACAGTGTTTGATAACTAACAAATAGGTTATACAGATCATGTGATATATGTATCAAGTTTTCTTTTGGCTGCAGATCTGCAAAGACTAGGAGAGGACCTATAGAAAGATTTTACATGAATCTAGAAATGATATAATGAAAAGTTTGTTGCTGGGGAAGAGTGAGGGGTGGCAACTCTGAACAAAAGCAATTTAACTGAAAAGATATCTTTACAACAGTGTCGTTGTTGTTGTTTTTTGTTTGGGTTCTTTGTTTGTTTGTTTTTAAATTCCAAGGCATGATTTGAGTGTCACCAAGGTATTTTACATTTAGTACAACCCACTAGCTAATAGGTGAATCCATAGGTGAATTCCATGCTTGAGGATGGAAAAGTGAATTTCATACTGGTGTGATGGGGGTAGTGGAAACAAAAAAAGCACCTGCTGCTGCAATGCAGGATACTCAGCCTGTTGTTGCATTAACTTCTGTCAGTATCTGCTTTTCAGAAGTCCCTGAAAGCCGTATTTTATTTCAGGAGAAGTGATGACAGATTATTTCATGAAACTTCTCTCTAGCTGACAAGTTCTATCATTGCTACCAGACATGCACAGTTGATATACACACTTTTACCAATATAAAAATGAGCATAAAATGTAAGGGATGAAGAATTTATTGAGGCACATAACCATAGTAATTCTGAGGTGTAATTATTTTGTTTAGAGGGGTTATATGATTAAGAGGGTGTGATATGTTGATATAAAATAATATATGGGGGCACTTTTTAAGATTCTGCATTAGAAAAGTAAATTTGTTAATATAAATAGTTTTGAAATATATAATGTTTTTTCATGTTTTGGAAAAAAGTGAAGTGCTTTTGAAACCTAGGATTACATTTTTTTACAGTAATGGAGGAGATATGAAGGCCTAAGAACAAGTATTTTCATTTCTTCATTTTCCTAAACACAGTGTTTATTTGGTATTTAGAAAAAGATATCAAGTACTTCTATGAATATTTGATACTCAAAGAAGCTAATCAGAAAAATTAAAGGAAAAGGCTTTAATATACTTTATAAATGACCTGCCTTGTTCCTTTCATTTGCTCAAAATGAGTGCATGTTCATGGCTTGTACACAAATAGATATTTCTCTCATAAATACCATGCTTGGAATACCAAGTTACTGATACAACATTGGATCCACTTCAGGATGTAAACTAGACCTGTTATGAAAGTACTGTTGATTTAAGTTTCACTTGTGAAAGTATTTTTAAAGGCAATTATTTTCTTCAACGGTTCCACAATATTAGAAATAGTTTACATATTCACAACTCAAAAGGGGAATAGAGTATTCAGTAAATTCTAAAGTCTGAACTTATACAGTTACTTTTGGAGGGTTTCTTAGATGCATTGAAGGAAATAGATGGTAAGCAAGGTGAATTAAAAACAGGAAAAGTCTAGTTTTTATGGAAGACAAAACTGGCGTATGTTGATGACAATGTTAGTACAATTCCCATTGTTTTGATTTAATGAATCCTTATCCTTGAAAACAGCAATGACTGGTATGGTGTTACTATATTTAAATGACTTTTTTTTTAGTAGTAATAGTCTAGTAGGGTGTAATGCAGAACAACCAATCTGAATATTAAGAGGAAAAGCTATAAAAGGAGTCATGTTACTCTTACATAAACTAAGTTTTCCTTAAAATGGTGTTAAGAATTGCAGAAAACCTCCTAAGGAATACAAAAGGTAACGTCAAGACATTGCATGTATGCAGGGCTGGAAATATATTAATATTGAAAGTGTTGGTTTGTCATACAAACGACAAGATTTGGGAGGGGTACCTTAGTTGCCCATGGTAGTCATTTGTTGTTCTGTTTTCTGAGCAGTAGAATAATACTGAACTTGGGGCTTGATCTCCAAGCACATGCATTATTATCTTTAAGCATATCCTGGGTAGCTAATGGTTTTATAGTTAAATATGACAGTAATGTTTTAAAAAATACTGTTTTGCCTATTTACTGCTATCTGCCCTTTCAAAATAATAATGCCTTATGAATGAATTGGAAATAATAGTCACACATAAAAAAAAAATCAACATTTCCGGTTATAGGAGTGCAAATTCAGAAGCTCATAAAGGTTGCAGTAATAAAATCTTGGTCTAGAAATTTCAGTAATAACTTTGTTACTTTTCAGAGAGTAAAAAGGAATAATTATCATCCAAAATAAAGTATGCATGTATGGACTCAGGAAGACACAGAAAGCTTTAAAATATGGAAGTATACTAATCTATCTTGGTTATAGAACTTTATTAATTTTAAGTGATCCCACTTCAGAGAGGCACTGACAGACTATCAAGTTAGAACAGCAAATATGTGCTAAGGCTTGCCTGGGGTAATGTGGCCTTGAATACTTTTGCCTCTGAAACTGCTATTTGATTAAGAAAAAAGAACTCTTCACTGACAGCCAGAAAAATCACAATCCATACACTAAAAAGAGACAAATGATGCAACAGAATAATTATTACGAAGCTGCTTGAAACTAAAAGGAAACTGGAGTGTGCGTGATTTCTTATGCAAACATACTGTACATTTATTTTAGTCTTTCAAGATTATTTTTTTTAAGACAAGGGGCCCATCTACAGTGTGCTTGATGGCTCAAGAAATACTTGAGTGCTAAATGTGTTTTCTGTCTGAATTGGTAATCTGAAAAGGTAAACGCTTACCATTTCTTTTTCATCAAAGATCCCTTTGTGCAGACATTAAGGTAGTGGTTCTCAAAACAGGGGTCACAACCTCAAATGGATCATCCAAGTGGCAAAGCAGAAGGTAGTTTGACAACCGGTAGTGAAGTAATGAGCCTGAAGGGCACAGGAAGTAAAATCACAAACTTGAAGTCCTATAGCTTGTTGAAAACAAATGAGCTATGCCGTATGTAGCCCCTGCATGCTTCTTCATTCATTTAATAATCAACATAGAATTGGTCAGATGATTGCTATCTGATTAGAATGATTGGGATGCTGCCAGGAGACCTCTCTTTTCAAAATGACATTTTTTTTATTTCAGCTGCAGTGACATAATAGATTGTAATGAATATGGAAACCTTCATCTATTCATAGAAGTCCTTAAAGCCAAGTATTTACAGTTTAGTATTTTCAAAAGCCAGAAGCCAGACTTTTAAGTAGCATAATGTTGCTGGTTATTCATTCTTTCATTAAGGAAAATTGGTCACATGAGTGATGAGACAGAGTGATCTTGCTTGTACAGAATGTGGGACAGAGGGAAACAATCTGTTTTGAAACTTTCTACATAAGTAGCCTGGTAGAAATCAGCATCTGTAAGCTGATTAATACAAAGGCCTAGCAAGTCATTCACCAGTAAAACTAGAGATTGATATTTATGGAGGCTGGACTCTATTTCACCCTTAATAATCAATTGTTACTACTGTCTGTGATCAGACATGACTGCTTATTTTGCAACAGGTAGAACTGACATGATGAGAAAGATTTACAAACGCTGCCTTTTAAAATAAAACTACAAGTAGCTCTTGATGGAACTTTCAGTGCGTAAGATACAGAACTAGGGGCTCTATTAACTCACTACTCAAGAAATCAAACCTAAAACTGACTTTTGCCTTTGGGAATGGTTCACACAAAACCAGTAGGACTGCTCATGGAGAAAATATTCTGGATGGGCCGTATCACCTTTTTATGCTCCCAAAGGTGGTCATACAGTTTATAGAATTGTATTGGGTCTGACTGAGCTGGTAACACCCATGTTGTGGCTGCTGCTGGGCAGGGCTTACGCAGCACCGAGGCTGTTTTTCAACATTCCCACTGCAGTGGGATGGGGTGGACAAGATCTTAGGAGGAAACACAACTGAGACAGCTGACTCAAACTGACTGAAGGGATATTCCATACCATAGGATGTCAGCTGAACTATAAAGCTAGGAAAACAAGGAGGACGGGTGTCATCAGCTTGTCCTCCAGAGCAACTGCTAGGCGTTTGGAGCCCTGCTTCCCGAAAAGGGGACAGACAGCACCTGCTGATGGGAGGTAGAGAATAAATCTTTGTTTTCTTTTGCTTTCATGTACACAGAATCGCTTTGCTTCTTCATTACACTGCTTTTGTCTTAGCCCATGGGTTTCATCTTGTTTTCTTCTCCCCTGGTTCAGCTGAGAGGAGAGGGGGAAGTGATATAGCAGCTTGGTGGGCACCTGGAGTCCAGCCAAGGTCAAACCACCACAAGAATAATAAGTTTGTAGGTGATATTTTTCATATATCAATTTTTAGATCTTCAAAAATTTCAATAATATTTAGCTCAGCTTCTTACCTGAATTTTGCAGTTCAGTGGAGATTATTTGAAACAGATTCATTTGCTTTGGTGAAAAAGATTGTACTTTAACGGAAAAGAATCATTGAACTGCATCAGTATTTTCACACACACAAACAATTACAGATATTTTTCATACCCACCTTGATAGTTTAGACATGGATTTTGTTTTGATATCTCCAACAGCTCATCATACATTCATTCATATATTTTACTGTGTGAGTGTGTGGAAATCTTAACAGACTTTGTTTAATAAGTGTATGATCGAAAACATTGGTCCATCTGGTTGACTTGATCATCACTTTTGTCTGCCAGACTTGCTTGCATGAAAGCACATTTAGAGGAACTTCTGAAAATAGCACAGTTCTTAAATATAGATTTGGTCATACTGTTTGTAACAACTGCCTGTTAGCACAACTTACTTATAATTTTTACATGTTAGTATCAAAATTCATGGAGAATTCTCATAATTCATTGACAGAAATCTTTAATTACTTAACTATAGAAAACCAGTTCCAAATCTAATGTTCAAAAGATAGAAAGCTGAGTGGTTCCACAAATACTTCTCTGTGCACATTTTTTTCTGCTTTGTAATAGATACAGAAATAATAAACAGCATAAGTGGCTTTTTATTTTGAAGTGAAATCTGTTTGACCAATCCAGTCTTTTCTATCTTTTTTTTTGAGGCAAGAAATCACATAAGGTCACATCTGTGTAACATGAGTCAGTTAAGAAATATATTAATTCCAAGTCTACCAAAATACTGGTTAAAATTCAGGCTTTGAGTCAGGAAAGGATATAAACATATGAGAGTTAAATTACTTAACACCCTGGAAACCTGTCTTGCTTGAAACACGTAGCATTGTGGAAAGTGCCACCTTTTGTCTGTACTGCTGCTGATTTTAGTCGATATCCTGAAGCATGACAGTGGATCATATTGAGCAACAAATTGTGATTGTTATTCTTCTTTTCATCATTTTAGTGTCTACCTTAAATATATGGATACCTGCTGTTAGATTTGCTTGCTCGTTTTCTCACTGTCTTTCCCTCCCTGTTCTTTCTCCCTTGTCTTTCTTTGTTTTGCCTCAAGTCTTCCTCCTCTCCTAGCCAAAATAGGTAGTAAATCAGTGGATTTATTACAACTGTGCAACTTTACTCAAATGAAGCATTTCCACAAGCTAACTTCACAGTGTAGTAGCAAATTCCCAGTCTGACAAAGATGAGGATTTTAGAAAAATAATTGGTAACCTTTGGGTTTTCATTAAATAACCATATAGCTTTTTGTTAGAGGAAGGTTGTAAGTTGCTCAATTTGTCTCTGCTATTACAGCTTCTAGGTGTCTAACAAGCTGCACAGAAAACTGAGATTTAATATTTTATGACTTTTAGACATGACCTTTTTAGACTTATTTCAGCTATTGAAATTATAATTGGAGATATCAGAGTTCTCCCATCACTTTATCAGCCAAAATGATTAAGGCATGTAGAGTTATCTTAAAAGTTATGTCTTCATGAAGACATAACTTTTTTGTATCTGCATTGATAACCCAGTTCAGCCATTCTGGCAGTGTTAGTTAATGAAGATTGCCCCTTGTTTCTACTATAGATATCTTAATTGTGGGGAACATGTGGATTTCAAAGGTGAAATGCCAAGGTCTCTAGAGAAAAGGAAAACGGGTAATATACAATATAGCAACAATATAGAAAAGTGTGTATGTATTAATTATGTTAGATACTTGAATGTAGTAGGAAATAAACACGGATTTGGAACCATTTGCAAAAACAAATCCTGTGAGCATCGAATCTGAGTTTTATCTTCAAATCTGTTAGTGTGAGTTATTCCAGTTTTTTTCCTTGTCTTATGAAAGCTTTGATGGTGTCCCGCTGTCTTAGTGAAAACATAAACATTTGAGAGAAAAGGATTTTGACTCAAAATTTTGTTTGCAAACAAACCACTTTTAACTTCTTTTTAAAAATGTTGTTAGTTTGCCTAACAGAAACCTGAGAAGTCCATTGTATCTGTTTATGGACAGGTGCCCTTCCAAATTGTTAAAACTGCAATTCTTGACTTAATGGTTGCACCCTTGATGTCCAGTTTAGACAGGAAAAAAAATTAGTCTGCTCACCTTGCTTCTATGCTGTCCCTGAGAAGCATCATTTAGCAGGTTATTTAAAAAATACTCACTTATAGAGATGAGTAGATCTGTTTTTTCTGGCTTAACACTGAATACGTAAAAGAACGCTAAAAAAAGTTTATTAAAGTTATGTGCATTTATTACCAGGCTGCTGTTGTGTTAGTTTCCTAATGATCTTTTGTATTTTAGATGCACGTAGAGTAAAACATGACTAAAATTTTCCAGTTTCAATGTGAAGGTTAGTTTTATAGCTGAAATATTAAACAAGTCTGACAATAGGATTTTACAGTCAGTGCTAGCTTGGCTGGTAACATAGATGTTGATCAATATTTTACTGTAGAGTCATCTTCTTGGAAAGATATGTTCTGTTGTGTTATAGATTTTGTGTTCAATCATATGGCAAATATATACAATATTTCTGTGGAATTTAGGGTTTCTATAGGCAAAGATCAGAAATTTCTGCTCCATTAATTTACTTCTATCCAAATTAGGAAGATATCAGATGTGCTTTAATTTTTATTGGTTTTTTTCTGTGCTGTGTAACTTCCCCTTTCAACCATATAACTTCAGTTTGTAGCACATTTTCATCACTATATTTGACGAGGAAAAACTTAGGAAGTACTTCAGCCATTTAAACACAATGAAGAAATCCTCATCAAGCTGTACATTGCTAGAAACTGAAACATTCTGTGGCTTTTGCTGCAGTCCTCAAGGTATGGTATCTTCTAAAACGTGCAGCAGAGACAGTGGCCATCGAATGTGTACTGAGTGTGTTAATTTCCATTTTCACCCTCTCCTGCTGTTTTCAAGCAGGAATCAAGTAATCCAGTCCCAGGCTGACTTTCAGGGGATTTCTTTACAAGGGTTGGAAGCAGTGCTTGAGGTTTCTGAACATATTTATGATACAAAGCCCCAAATCTTGTTGCTTAGATTGTTTGTGATAGTCATCAATTATGGAACATACCCCATGCTAAGTCTATAAAATAAAATGTGATATTACACTTTATGGCAAAAACCTTATAATGCTCAGAATGAAAAATGCCCTTTACTCCCCAGCTTGTGCACAGCCTTCAGGTCACAGTGAACTTTTTAAAATTATTTGGGAAGACTGAAATAAAACATAACAGACATTTTGGATTGAAAATATCAGAAAATCAATAACTTCTGTCGATCTTTTAAAATACAGATTATTTGCTCAGCATAACTGATAGAACAACAGGAAATCATAAACCTGCTTTTGCTATTCTATGTCTTTCCCACCACGATTTTTAAATGAGGAGACTTCTCACCACTAAAGGTGAATCAATCCATCCCCCATTTACTTTCATCTGTTTCGAGAGATGTTTTTTGACTGCAGTAGGATTTTGCTCCGAATGAAAGATGATGTATACTTACATGGCAGGATCAGTGAAAGCTTTCCTTCTCACACATTATTTCTGCAGCTAGTTAAGAATGCTTCATTTTCTACAACTACCAACACTAACATAAGCTTTGTTACATTCAAAAATGCAGTTAAAAATTGCTAAAACTATAGCATTAAGGAAACAGAACCAGAATAGTGTCTCTGAGGCTGAGTTGAGTCCCATGCTTCCTAGTCTTGCATTCTTTTAATTAATCAGTTTGTTTTTTTCTCTTTCTGCACTGACACTACATCCATATCCTTGTTAAACTTATTTTTATGGAATAAAAATTTGAAGCTCTTCCATCCTCTCTTTGTATGATATCCTGTCTATCCTAGCAGGTCCTTTGTGCATGTGAACCTTTTTGAGATTTGTACAACAATGTCGCTTACCCATTTCATCTGGAAGTACCTATCCTCACACATCCCACTTTTGGCTTTCTCTGGGTGGTGCCAAGGGTTAGGGCTGGGCTGGCTACTAGAGAAATGACTGATGGTTTCTCTTGACCCCTCTCCCTTCCAAGGTGGAAAATAAAGGGAATAAGGGAGAGATACTTACAAATTAGAAAACTTAAAACAGCTTTAGTAGTAATGAAATGTGTACAAATATACACAAAGCCAATATTGAACTCAGCTCCCTGATGGCAATTATGTCACCACCAGTTAAGTTCCAGATAGGACTTAGTGGCGGATGGGACCCAGATTCTGGAACTGGATTCAGGAATGAACAAATTGGGATTGGAGGCAGAACAAACTGAGTCCTCTTTGGACAATGACTACTGAAGAAGAGAGCTTGACCCTTGTGATCCCTCAGCTTTACACTGAACATGATGTATATAGGATGGAAGACCTCGTTGGTCAGTTTAGGGTCACCTGTCCTGTCCACTCCTCCCCGCAGGTCCAGCCTTTTACTTTCTGCACCCCCAATGTGGTACACAAGATTTAGCAGTGACCTTAGTTTCTATAGGAACAAGTATAAACAAGAGCCTTTCTACACACTGATCCTTGGTAGTAACTATAAACATTGAGCATTATCAGTGCTAGAAGCAGACACTGTTTACAAAAATCTGCAGATAAGTGCAGAAAGTGCAGTTACTTAGAAGAGACTGAGCTGAAAAGTAAAATCACAGAACAGAGTTAGTTCTGTTCTAGCTCAAACCAGGACAGGACAGGTGGGCTTTAATGTGCTACAGCATATTAACATCAAAGATGACCAAAAGTTTGTCTAGACTGTTATCTTGTGTCCAACAGTAGCTGTAAGGAAATGCCTATGAAAGAATCAGATCAGGACAAGCTTATATGACACCCATAATTCTCTCCCTATAGTCAATTCTTGTTAACTTAAGTATTTCCTGAGCCAGAGCTATTTTCTGTGTGAGAGTACTATCATCTTCTGTTCCATGCTCTTCTCTAGTTCTATGAGGGCCATGTAAACTTTTAGCATCCACTGTGTCCCCTAGTGAACAACTACATAGACTAGAAAACAAAGGAAGAGAGAGAGTTCCTCACAAAAAAGTGTCCTAATCACAAGGTCTTACTTCTGAGTAATGTTCTGCTGAGATCCCATCATTTAAAATGTAAAATACATATGCATTATTTTATATTAACGTGTTAAATTTATCACTTTATTGCCTAGTTACTTGGTCTGTAATGGTCTTTCTGCATTTCATTTCAGTCAGTCCTACCCTAATGAACATTGTATCATAAACACACTCATATTGTTGCTACTTATTTTTCCAGCTTGTTTATGAATGTGTTGAACAATATAGTTCCTGTACCAGATCCCACATGAACTGTGTGAGTTCTGTTCTGAGAATTGACCATTTGCTCCTACCCTCTCCAGTCTGACTTTTGAGCAAATACGTATCCATGCCAGGACTTCCTTAAGCCTTCCCCCAGGCAGCATCCAGTGGCTTTGTGCTTTCAATATGGTCACCTGTAGGAGCTTCCATATTTCCTGTGAGAATGTAGTTCTTAGCTGCTCATTTACCTTCTCTTTAACAAGTTTCCTCAATTTTTCATTATGTAGTTTTCTGTTCTGTCCCCTTGTCATTTTATGTTCAATATATGTAATCTAGGCTCTTTTCCTTAGCCTTGATCCTTTCTGTGTCACATCTGTAACTTAAAATCAAAATGTAACACAAAACATTGCGTATTCTTGTGTTGGTTTAATTTCCCTACTCAGTCTTCCTCACCCCTTCATCTGCAGTTTGTTGTTTTCTCTCTGTGATGTTGCCCTCCTCTTTCATGGCTTTTGATCCCCCTGGCTATTTCAGAAGCAAGGATCTTGACTTTTCTTGTAGGTCTAGCTGCAGTACCTGGTTCTTCTTGCAAGTTTTCTTATATTATGACTTTTCTTTTCTGTTTACTGAAACAGGAGCCTAATCCTTCAGTTTTGTTTCTCTTCTATTATAATTTCTTCTTCTGTGTTGTCTTTATTGTTCTATGCTTCTGTGGATCTTCCTGCTTCTATTGTGGCTCATCACCCTGGATTTGTTATACAGCAGATGCTGGCAAAGTTTGTTTTGTCTGGACAGGCTTTTTTCTTCTCTCATCAGCTACAACTTCATGTCCTAGTTGAATCTTCCCTTCTGAGATTTCTAGCACTACTTGTTTCATGCATGCTGGCTATTTTTCAGCTTCAATGTGTGTTTCTTTTTGCTCTGAGAGTATTGTTTTCACATCCCGTATAAGTCTGTCTTTATAGAGAAATAAGGAGATCATTCTCATATAAGCTCCCTTGATATCTATGAAGAGCTCTCATCACATTCTCGTGCCCTTGTCAGCAATGTTTTCTCATCTAGCCATTTGCCTCATGTTATCTATTCAGTTAATGCATTTAAAGGTGCAAATATACCCTTTCCCTTTCAGCGCTGCTTACCCATATTCACACCAAGCAGCTCTCAGATGTTGCTGCAAGCAGCATCTAATCCAACCAACCACCAAGCAAGAGGAGAGCAATCAAATTTGTTGATGGCCATTAAACATGTGTTGTTTCCCTTCATTAAGAGTAAGGCCAGAACAGTCTCCGAGTGTATTCTGCAGCTTGCTTCTGGTTGCTAAGAGCTGTTTACTTTCTTTAACGTTTAAAGATGTAACAGGAGCAAATCTTGTGACAACATCATCTTGCTAATGTTAAGTCTCTAAACGTTTCTGCTGTTTTTCATCTAAATATGTTTTGGAATATCTAGGTGCAAAGATACGTTCATATGTCAAGACTGAGATGCATATCGTTTGAAGTTAAACTACTGTGAAAATTCTTTTAAGACATGAAAATGCAGAAGTTTAGGATTAACATTGGTAGAATG
This sequence comes from Actenoides lindsayi, assembly GCA_025331215.1. Lineage (NCBI taxonomy): Eukaryota > Metazoa > Chordata > Aves > Coraciiformes > Alcedinidae > Actenoides > Actenoides lindsayi. The sequence continues at coordinate 80,103 of WTSP01001973.1, forward strand.
AGGTATTTTTATAATTTATATAAAACATACTGTCATTCAGAGAGACTTGTAGATCATAGGAAACCTCCATGGGTAGTGATTTTTATCTGAATTCTGTTATGAAGTATTTTCTGAAATTCATTTTCCTGTTGTGTGCTTGAATTAAAAAAAGGTGGAAAATGTCTCCATTATAGAATTTCCAGCATTCACAGTCTGAACTAATTATATATAATTTTAAAATATTCCTTGAGCTTTTGTTTTCCTACGTCAATTTTTATTCATCCTCCTAAATAATATTTTAACTGTATTTCAAGCTTTACAGTGTCATTTCCCCCCAGCTCAGGACAAGGAAAGTCATACTTTCTACTGAAAGGCAGAGCCCATTACTTCACAATGTGCTTAAATAAATCTTTTTGATTTATAACTGTTTTTATCTCTGAAGTTTCCACCACGCAGAATCTTTTAAAAAATGGGATTGTTTACATTTGAGTTTGATTCAACCTGTGTGGTACTGGCAGCAACGTAAATGCTCATTTTTGGCAGAGCCTCTGCCTTCACATTTTTCCGTGACTTAGTTTTTCCATTCTTATGCAGATACATGCTCAAGTATCTCTCACTTTGTATATTAATTCTGGTGGTTTTTGCTTAAATTTATCAGACTAGATGTTGAATTTTGTAGGCAAAATATTTAGGAAAATATCTGAGAGATGGAGATAATGTATAATTTCTACATAAACAACAGCAGTAAAATGAAGTATGCTTTGTAAGGCTGACTACACACAAACTTTTATGTCCACTCCCTGAGATGTGCAATTTTAGAACCTTTTCCCTGTCCTGTGAGATCTGTTATTATCCCAAATAAGGTAACATGGCTTTGGAGCTTTCCTTTGACTAGTTTCATAGTGCAGCTTTTGCTCTTTGTCCTCAAAGTGTGCTTTGTGCTTGCAAAGTTCAAGGCACAAAGATCAGTCTGTAGACTTATGGCATAACTATCATTAGGTAACAGCATTAGAGCATTGAAACAATGGAACATGTTGCCTGCAGAGGTGGTAGATGCCCCATCCCTGGAAACCTTAATGGTCAGGTTGGATGGGGCTCTGAACAACCTGATCTACATAAAGATTTCCCTGCTTGCTGCAGGGGGGTTGGACTAGATGACTTATAAAGGTCCCTTTCAACCCAAGCCATTCTATGCTTCTATGATTATGAGCTCATGAAGTTTATTAACTAAAATTGTTGGTGTTGTCAAAAGGGACAGCATGTGCCTTTTCCTCTGAAGTAGAGAGTAACCTTCCTTCCTCTTGATTCTGCTGTTGGAGGAAGTGTTAATTCATGCTGTTATAGTTAAATTACTACTTTCAAGGACAGTCCTCTCTGGGTTGGGGTGAAGCTCCATTTCTTGTGCTGGCACCTGATCAGTGTGCATTTTCCTCATTCTGTTGATAAGAAATTTTAATGAAAACATTTTCCCTTATCTAGTAGATGTGTATGTTACATAATGACATAACTTTTGGAGATTTAAGTCTGTTATGTATAGTGTGGGGCAACTGGGCAAAGCTTGATCAAGTTGCACAGAGCAAAGATAAAACATCCTGAATTCTGTTTCCAGAAGTATTGACAGTGGCTAAGGAGGAGTCTGCCCTTGGTATTTTGTGTTTAGGCAGAAGAAAAATGGAAGGAATATACTGATGTTTCAGAATTTGCATTTATTTCTTGGGATTTTTAAAACCATCCAGATGCCTGCATTAGACAGGAGTGTAACTATTATTTTGCTTCACGATGAATAATTAAACTGAAATTATTATGGCCTAAAACAATTACAGTCTGTCAAAGAGATTGAAACATTGAGTTTCAAATAAATGCATAGTACTGTATATGAAGCCTGCTGATTCTGATTTTTTGGAATTTGTTCAATAGTGATTGGTATGAAGGGTCTACTGAGATGAAAATTTGAATGGAAACAGTTTCCAGTGAAGAGTTTTAATTCAGAGTATTTTCAGATGATATAAGTGGAGCTTGTTATAGATGAAAACATTCTTTAAGCATTACGTTATCCATTTGGAAAGAAAATAAAATAGTAATATTCGAATCTACTGCATTC